>JANHFT010001453.1:122902-135382 GCA_032467955.1 Pseudoxenodon macrops
GTGAGTCAGTACAGCTGCTTTTGCATGGTGTCTGAGTCAGTTGTGTTGTTTTGTGTTGTGTGTTTGTAAAGTGTAAAGGTTTTTTGTGTTCTGTGTAAAGTGTAAAAGCACATCCACCCAGTCACCTGACCTCCAAGCCACACCCATAAAATAAGTCACACCCACAGAACCGATAGGGAAAATGTTTAGATTTTACCCCTGGTAGAACCTCTGGTCACATCCGTAATTCATTTCATAACTTTGGTCACAAAGCGATTTGGTTGGGACCTGAACCTAGTTTTGGAAATTTGGCACTTGCAAAAAAAATGGCGCAAAAGGGGAAATTGGCTGTGGAAAGAAAATTGTGAATTTTTTTGGTCGGAACCCAATTTGGTTGTGGTCAGAAGCATTCTTGACCAGAGGTTCTACTGTACATGGTATAATGACAAACACAACAATTATTTTCTGCCTTCAGTAGAAAGATGTATTTGTGAGGAAGCTCGGTGGTCCACATAGATGAAGAAGCATTGTCCTGCTTGTTTTATGCTGATTATGCCACGCAACAGTTTTACATGTTCAATATAAAATTGACCTGAAATATGCCTGAATTGTTGTTGCTCTTCTGCTCCATTTGTTTTGTTCTGTATATCTACTCTCAAATGCAACAGAAACTAAAAACTGTATCTAAGGCTGTCCTTTGAATTTTCAATCGCTTCCTATCCATTCCTGAACCCATAACTGCAATGAAAGTAAACTTTCCAATTCATACTGTATGTATCACAATAATAATCAGTCAAGTGCATTGCAAGAAATAAATGACACCATGCAGATTCCTGGAAGTATTCCTAGGCATGTATTTATGTCCTAAAAGATTTACGTCCTTTTTTCAGTTGTTTTTTTTTAATTGAATGACCACGGGAGTCACTAAAAAAAAAAAACATTTTGGAATTCAGATTAATTTCCCAAAGAAAGCTGCCAAACAAGCAGCACTTTCCAACGTTTCAAAAATGGAACTAGATCAAATGTATGTACTGTATATCATAAACAGTTTTAAGCTGCAGGCCCAGATTGGAAAAAAAATTTGGTTTGCAGGAACCAGGGTGCAGAGCAAATGTACCAAGGATCTGATTGATGTTCTTCATGTAAACTCCTGCTACACAATTCACAAACAATGAATTTGATCATTGCCCCCCACCTCTCTCTCTCTCTTTAAGATGTTAGCTTTGCATAGGACTGATATTTAGGTTGAATTTGCTTTCCATCCTTTCAGTTTTCTACCTTGGATAGATTTCCATAATTATTTAAGCCAACCAGATGGAATGGAATTTGTTTGGGTTGTTTGGTTTTTCCAACTAAGCAGATAGTTATAAGTGGACACAAAATTTGCCACTCTGTTTTTTTAGGAACATGTATATCCTGAAGGTTGTTTTGCTAGAAGGATATTAGTTGCAAAAATGTGCTAATCACAGAATTGGGCTACTGCTTGTGCATGCCCACACTTAATTTATTTTACATCACATCTTTCTTTTTTTTTTTTGAGATAAGGAACCAAAACCACTCTAATTTGTTTTTGCATAATACCATGCAGAGTCATAATTGTGTAGCTTTTTTAAATACGATGTAAACTTATCTAAGTACAACAGAAATTAAAGACTACAATTGCTGGATTTAGTGTGACAGTTACAGTTGCTTTGCTGATTGCTGGCATACGGCCGTATATATTTAATGCAATGCACGATCATAACTCTCGCCAATGTGAGGCTTTGCATGCAAGATGCTGTTCCAACCATATGTAAGCAGAGATCAAATGCCAGCCATGCTTCCCTCTGCAACTGTCTGGAACATCGCTAAAATAATATACTGTATTTTTCGGAGTATAAGACACACTTTTATCACCCCCTAAAAGAGGCTGATAATTTGGGTGCATCTTATACTCCGAATGTAGCTTTTTCAAGGTTTTTTTTTCAGACCTAACGAAGTGAGTGAAGAGTGAAGCGATCTTTGCAGGCTTTTTTCATTGCTACTCCCTCCAAAGAAGCTTTTTTTCCCAGACCTAACTGGGTGCTAACGATCTTCTGGGCTTTGCAGGCTTTTTTCATTGCTTGTGCTTTAGAAGCTTTTTTTTTTCAGCCCTAACCAGGGGATAAAATAATGTGCTGAAACTGGCCAGACTAAAGACGCTAGCCAGATGAATACCTGATAGGCAGATTTTTTCCCCTTATTTTCCTCCCCAAAAACTAAGGTGCGTCTTATACTCTAAAAAATACAGTATATTGGATCCGTGTGTGGAGGAGGCTGGGACAAGATCTATACTGTCTCCTTTTCAATTTTACTGCCCACTGTAGCAGGGCGGGATTCAAATCATTTGACAACCAGTTCACCCAGGGTCAGATTGGCTGTCATGGGAGGCATGGCCCATCCCCACCCTCCAGCTCCACCGCACATGCGGGACGAGCCTCCCGCGATGGCCAACCTGACCCTGGGCAAACTGGTTGCTAAATTTCCACCCTTTGCCAAAAGGCTGTTTCCGAGGATGCTTGTCTGCACGTTGTTCTCGTGGTTTTTAAAGGAGCCTTCTGAACACAGCTTATTTAAAAGGTGAGGTTTCCGAGAAACAAGGATTGGGGATTACCATAGAGACAAAGAGTTGTTGCTTCCGAGAGCTCACGCAGGAAGGTGAAGAGTTAAGGGGAAGTGGAGGGAGAGATTCCCCCTCTCCCCTTGGAGCTGCATGCAGGGAGTGTTGGTCAGTCTGAGGGCAAAAGTGAGAGGGGCGAGGAATCAAGTTGGCAGCATGATCAAAGCTGGGCCCAATATAGTGGATACTGCAGGGTTTGTTTGGCCAAAGTATTACCCCTCCCCCTGCGCTATCAAAGTAGATTCTGAGTGCTGAGCTGCAATGGAGAAACAGGCAATGAAGTGGCCGCCATGAGGGGGGAGGAGGAGCAGGGAGAAGAAAGAGGGAAAGTGGCCTTATCCTTCCCTCGTGCTGGCTGCTCCATTGCCCGTTTCTCTACTGCAGCGCAGCACCCAGGATCCACTTTGAAAGCGCGGGGTGGGTAATTCAACAACCAATTTGCCTGAGCTGGTGCGAACTGGCTGAATCCCACCACTGCACTGTAGTTCTAATCTCTAATGCTATCAACACATGTATAATATAATTAATGGAGAGCTAGGAAGAGTTTTAAAAGTCACATATTTCTGTTTTTGTTTATAATGCAAAAAGTCAGAGTAATACAGCTGTAGTTATGGGTAGAAAAGAAGACGTGTGTGTGTGTGTGTGTGTGTGTGTGTGTGTGTGTGTGTTGTTGTTTTTTTACAAAAGTCCAGATATATCAATCTCTTGAAATTTATTTAAGTCTGGTTCTCAAACCATGTACCATTGAAAGAAAGGGGCACATGCTAACCTTTGGTCCACTATAGGCCCAAAACTTTGTTAAGTCTTCATCACTGCGGTTAAGTTGGTGTTTCTTGGGATGCTTCTAAAATGTTCCCTTATGTTTAGGGGAATATTCACATATGTGTATGTGATGACTGAGTGGAGTTCTGGAACCACATGCTTTTTTCATTGCTCTTTCTACAAGATATTCAGGACCACTTGTGTTAGCTTATCCTTAAATAAATGTTCTGACAACGAGCATGATTTTTATCTGTCCTTTCTCCTGCCTGACCTCTGCTTGAATTGCCCAATTCTACCTATCATTCTTTGGGTGCAGAAAAAAATCCCCAAAGGAGTTTACAGACAAATATTCTGAAATATATTGAGATAGATAAGTAGTAGAAGCTAGTGATATCACACATCATAATAGCATCATCCAGATTATGCAATGTTATAATTTTCACAATTTGTGTAATGATGTTATAGCACACATAAGGTCACCTACCCTTTTCCTTCTGCCTAAGTTTTCCATGTATAATAATAGAATGTGGCTAATCTATAATATTTTTAAAAATAAAAATGCATGGCTACAAATCAAAGCATAGAAGGCAAAACCAAGTTACCCCCATCTATTACTCTGATCTGAAAAAGAAGAGGGGAAGGGAGGGGAGGGGAAGGAAAGAAAGGGAAGGGAAGGGAGAGGAGAGGAGAGGGGAGAGGAGAGGAGAGGAGGGATTTGGGAAGAAAACAAATTATTATGATTTCTGAACAGCTAATTATCTCACAGCCATAACAACTGTAAGAAATTTGGCAACCCTTTTCCAGATGTTTGCTGAGCCAGCAGCTAAAATGATGCAAGAGATCTCAAACGATCTTACATTTTATGGGTCAGAAGGACCCATTTGGTTCATATGGAGAAAGGGACTATTTTCGTTTTATTATGATTGATTCCTCCTTTCTCCAATATAAGTCAAGAGCATGTAGGCTTCAATTTAAGCTCACTTGTGTTAGGGAGAAGATTTCTTCAGCATCACCATATAAATATAAGAGAGTACATTTACAGTAACACTTCAGCAAAGTTATACTGATTAAAAATTCAACTTTTAGCCCCCACTTTTGACACTGAATACTATACCTGAAGTTGTAGTAACCACTTCTCTCCTACAGTGAACTTACTGATGGTCTCCTCTATTCTACTTCTGCTGGGAATTAATTGATGATCTGATTTCTCCCCAATTGTTCTCAAAGCCATGGTTTGACCAAGAATGTCTAACTGCCAGAACCAATTTATTTGAAAATGCATATAGGGCTTCTAAGGTCCCTTACTCATCAGGTATAGGAGGAAAGTTCTCAAAGTGAAAGGAGCACATAAAGCTCTACTAAAAATTGAGAAAGTTAAGGGACAAATCAGCAGAAAGAATTCCAATTTATTTATTTTGTTTGTGCTTAGTGGCTTTGTTCTTTCCACCTTTAATATTCCTTGATCTATCAGTAGTTTTGGCTCCTATCCCCTACAGAATCCTTCTTGAACAGCTGTGGGGTTTGGGAATAAGAGGTGCCATTGCAGCTGTCCAAGTTAATTTTTCACTAATAATTACTTTTCTTTTCCAAAGGATTCCAATGCATATTGAAAAGAAAATATTAAAGTGACCAACATAAACAAGCAATAAACTACCTATAGGGCCCAATAAAAAGATAAAAGATGGCATTCAATATTTTACAGGGTTTGAAAGAGTAATGTGGATTCAGAGGTGGGTTCCTACCAGTTCTATCCAGTTGTATAGAACCGGTAATAACTTGACAATGATGTCATAGAGCCGGTCCCATCGGTGTTTCCATGGGAAATCTTGGATTTTGCTTCTGCGCATGCACAGAAGCTAGTTTTTTGTTTCTGCACATGCGCAGAAGCTAGTTTTCAATTGCTGCATGCACACATGCAACCCTGAGCAAACCGGCAGCAAAAATATCTGGAACCCACCCCTGCATGGATTGGTGGCTCCAAAGTTTACATTGTATCATCATTACAGTTGTTTAACATAGATTACAGGATAGATTATATTTTCTGATGACCATCTTGTCTTTATAGATGGGGCAGAAGTTTCATAGAGGTACATAAATATATTAGGTCCAAACAGAAACAATGTGTAAGAAATTATGCGATCATAAGTAATGTAATGAATGTCTGGAATAAATACAGGAGAAGTGTACGGTCAGATATTCTCTTCTTGCTTCTCTGTGAAAGATTTACAAAAGAAAAAGAAACAACGAAATTCATTCAGTGGGAAAATAACAATATGAATTGCAAAATTTGATTATGAATAAGACCAAGATAAAGATACAGAGCTCCTTTGGAAGCTTTTTCTGACTTATTTTCATAGTGGTTTGGATTGCCTGATTGGTTTCAGTATCTTCACGTACATAGCACAAGACTAAGAAGAATTACAGAAACAGCAGGGAACTCTTAGAAATTTGAATTTTAAAATTTTATAGCGCATAATTTAGAACATCTGCTGGGGCTTAGTTATAAACTGCTAGTGAGGCTTGACTCATAAACTGGGGGGAAAATCAAATGAAAAGAATGTAGAAGTGAGGTGTGCTAATAGATGTGCAACATTGAGAATTTCAATGTAATTCCATTGAGGATTACATGCTGGGTGCAGTTGTCAGCCAATGCAAATCCATCTGGGGGTAATGCTATCTATCCCACATTATTCTATCTTACCAAGAAGTAGGTTGTGGTCTACATTGTCAAATGCCTTATTGAGGTGGACACACCTCAGCATTTTGCTGGTCCACAAATGTAATTACTTTGTCAATAAGGTTTGTTTGGCATGATCTGTTTTTAACAAACCTATGTTGGTTTCTAGTAATAGCTTTGCTTGTTTATATATTATTCTTTTCCAGGAACTTCCTAGTTATTGATATCAGGTGATTGGTTTATAGCAGGGGTGTCAAACGTATCTTGTTGTCATCACATGATGTATAATGACTTTTTCCCCTTTGCTAAACTGGGGGTGGGGAGGGCCAGCATGTGACACATTATCAGAGTTTTCAGCAGCAATCACATCCAGAAAACACACACAGGTTACTGATTCAGCAAGATTCATTAACTTTTCTTTATATACATAATAACACATACAATACCAAAAGCAGGTTCTTCCAACCTGGCAGTAGTTACAGGCAAAACACAGGCAGAAGAGAGATCAGTTTTCAGTTTCAACTCAGTAGACTAATTTCAGTTTAAGCTCAGAGCAGCAGACTCAGAGCTCAGCACATCTAAGCCACGCCCAGACTTCTAGCTTAAGTTTCTGTTTCCAAATAGCTCCCATTGGCTGACCATGTTGCTATGCCTATTCATTGGCTGACCTTGTTACCATGTCTCTGCCAGTCATGAATTCTCTGACATGCATCCGACCCTCAGGCTGTGAGTTTGACATCCCTGGTCTATAGCTTCCTGAATCCTGTTTTTTTCCTTTTTTTGAAGATGGAGCTCTTTTACAGACCACTGAAAGTCCCCTGGTGCTCCAGGATCTTTGAAAGATATGGATCAGTGGTTCCAAGATCATGCCTGGCAGGTCCTTCAGAACTTTAGGATGTAATCCATCTGTTCCTGGTGATTTGAACTCATCTGGGATGGATAGGTGTGCAATTTTCTTGCTTATCTTGATTTATATTCCTAATCTGTCTTTTTATGGCACTGCTTTTAATACGTTGGGCCTTTTTTTCTTCCTTTTGTCTAAAGACAGATGGAAAGAATGAATTAAGCTGCTCTGCTTTCTCCCTGCTGTCTTTTACTCCTTGCCATCTTCTCTCATTGAACCGTTCAAGGAAATGACAGTGTAAATCATTATACATTACTGCTGCAAATTTATTGCCATTTTAATGTATAAAAATGGAAATGGGAAGGAACTGGAAAACTTTTGCCCCATTTGTCTGTTAGGTGACTGAGGAACCAGGATGCTAAACATCTTGAAAAATTGTTGATCAACTGCTGTAGAGCAGCAAATGGGTTTCAGAGATACAAAATTATTTTGCACCATTTAATAGAAAAATAGGCTAACCATTAGCACTTCACATTCTTAAAGCAGCATATCAAAGTTGCATATTGGCACTGTGCCTATTTAGTTTCACATCTATTCATTTCACATCTATTCATTTCTATAAAGGTTGACAAAACCTGAACTTCACACACACACACACACACACACACACACACAAAACCACTATGTTAGATGGCAGGTCTTTTCTGCCATAAAAGATTTGGGGTGTGCAGGACACAATCCCATTTTTTAATGTTACTTTAAAAATCTAGTTTATGACTTTCTTATTCACGATCTCTGAATGCATTTTTATTGTAAGCCCCCTGACTTGGATTTTCTCAGGAAAGGTTTCTCTTTCAGCTATTAGTTCGGATCTTTTAAACATGGAATCAATCTGTTCCAAAGCTGGCAAATCCTTAGCAGGCCTCTAAATCTTTCAAAGATGTTATCCAATTACCCTTCATGGTCCACAAGACCATTCTGCTGTGACTGTGCCTTTCTGTGTGAAAAATTAAGTGTTCATGAAAGGTTAGGAACCAATGGAGTTGAAAAGCAAAACTGCACTCCCCCACCTGCAGAATTTCACACGTCCTGCCTTGTACACAGAAATGTATTACAGGAGTCTTCCAAGAGATTAATACAATCAATAACGGTGAAGTCTATCTCATGTCTGGGAACTCCATAAGTTCCAACAAGGCACCTATTAACTTTCCTAATTAGTATCTAAGAACCCTCTTTATGTGCAGATGAGATGAGCCATGGTGGCACAGTGGTTAGAGTGCAGTACTGCAGGCTACTTCCGCTGACTTCCAGCTACCTGCAATTTAGCAGTTCAAATCTCGCCAGGTTCAAGGTTTGACTCAGCCTTTCATCCTTCCGAGGTGGGTAAAATGAGGATCCAAATTGTTGGCGGCAAGATGCTGACTCTGTAAACTGCTTAGAGAGAGTTGTAAAGCACTGTAAAGCGGTATATAAGTCTAAGTGCTATTGCTATGACCATGAGATGTGCTTACAACCAACATTAATAATCAGTGGGCTATGTTTCAAGACAGCTTTCATAGGAAAATTAACATAAGACTAACATAAAAACAAAACATTGCAAAGAAAAATTGTATGATACTTCCTTAAGTTTTAGGTAGTCTAGCCCCTTACTCTATATGTCTTGTATTACTCGATCCTACCTTGTTTCCCTGAAAATAAGACCTCCCCGGATAATTAGCCCAATCAGGCTTTTGAGTGCATGCACTAAAATAAGCCATCCCCTGAAAATAAGCCCTCCCTGAAACACAGCAGCAGCCATCAGGTGATCAAGTTCGCTTCCAACACCTCAAAAATAATAAGACCTCCCCAAAAATAAGGCCAAGCACATATTTCATGGGTCAAAAGAAACACAGGTAGAAGGTTGGACAGGGTTGATGTTGTCAAGTCAGATATCAAATAGTGGCATATTAATTAGGCATTATGGTTGCACAAGATTTTGGATTTGATGACAACAAGAGGGATCGATTGATTGATTGATCAATTGATTGATCAATTGATCAATTGATTTGATCAATTGATTGTTCAATTGATTGATTGATTCATCAATTGATTGATCAATCAATTATATTGAACTCTGGGTGGCTCCCAATCAACAATTTAAAATGTTAATAATAAAATGGCATGATTCATACGTCTATTAAAACTATAAACATTTTAAAAATGGCACCAAAGTTAAGCTTTCCCATGCAGTCCATTGTTAAATGTTCCCATTCACCTCACTTTGGGGGGGAAAGCCAGTTTTCACATACTTTCTAGAAGGCTAAGAGGGTAGGGAGCTGCTGAACTTCATCAGGAAGAGTATTTCATGGGGAAAGGACTGCCATAGCAAAAGTATGCTTGCCAGATCCTATAACACTTCAATGTTTATTAAAAAGGATTAGCAGAATGCCCACCTTATCTGATCTGCTAGGACAGGTAGGTGTTCTTAGGCACAGGCAATTTCCTGAAAGGAAAACAGGAGCCAGTGCAGTTCATGCAACAGAGATGGAAGTTTTTTTTTAATCTGCCTTTATTATTTTTATAAATAACTGAAAGTGGCAAACGTATCCAATATTTTTTCTCCTCCTATTTTCCCACAACAACCATATGATGTGAATTAGGCTGAGACACAGTGACTGGCCCAAAGTCACCCAGCTGACTTTCATGCCCAAGGCAGGACTAGAACTCACAATCTCCCAGTTTCTAGTCTAGTGTCTTAACCATGAGACCAAATTGGCTCTCTACATGAGTTAGACTAGACTAGACTAGAATTATTTATTGGCCAAGTATGATTGGACACACAAGAAATTTGTCTTTGGTGCATATGCTCTCAGTATACTATAAAAATACAAGATACATTTGTCAAGAATGATAAGGTGCAACACGTAATGATAGTCATAGGGTACAAATAAGCTATCAGGAAACAATATCAATAAAAAGTCATAGGATACAAGCAACAAGTTACAGTCCTGCAGTCCTAAATGGGAGGAGATGGGTGATAGGAACAATGAGAAGTCTAATAGTAACGGTAATGCAGTCTTAGTAAATAGTTTGACAGTAGTAAGGGAATTATTTGTTTAGCAGAGTGATGGCGTTTGAGAAAAAACTGTTCTTGTGTCTAGTTGTCTTGGTTTCCAGTGCTCCATAGCGTCATTTTGAGGGTAGGAGTTGAAACATTTATGTCCAGGATGCATGGGTAAAACCTAGAAGCACTCATCACTTGTATGTGTTGCACATTCAGCACTAGGGATAACTTCAAGGTGGTGTTCAAGGACCCCACATAGAGCACCATCTAACAGGAAGTGCCACCCTGTCCTGAGTCAGTAATGAAATATCATACCAAATGCAAATAACCTGAAGGTCCAAAAACACAGAGCTACTTTGTCTTGCCAGGACTGAGTTGAAGCTGGCTCCGTCCAGATCTTTACAGTCTGCAGTCAGTCATCCAGCACTGCCAAAGGATCACTTCTCTTCCTAGAGGTAAAGATATGTAACTGGATATCATCAGCATAAACCAAAGGATGTCCTTCCCCAGTAGTTCCATGCAGATGTTCAAAAGAAAAGGTGGTGGCTCAAGACCTAAGGCACCTCAGATTGCAGGGGCCTAGGACTCCAGCTCTCCTCTTCCACCAACAGTGACTGGAAGTGGCTGTAGAGGTAGGAGAAAAACTGCCACAACATAGTGCCTCCTAGTCCAAGTTCCTGAAGCTGGTCCAGAAGAATATCATAGTTGATGAGCTGCTGAGAAGTACAGGACCACCAGAATGGTTACATCATTCCAAACTTTCCAAAGGTCATCAACAAATGCCACCAATGTCTTTTTGATTCAGTGCCTAGTATGGACTTAGACTGAGAAGGGTCCAGATGATCTGAATGATCTTTGTAGATATGTGTCAACCACTCTCTAAAGAGCAAAGGGAAGATAGGAGACTGGGCCAAAATTGTCTAATACTATTGTGTCCAGGAATGGCCTTTTGAGAACAGGGAGCAGCACCACCTCCTTCAAATCAGGCAGTATCTTGACCTCCTACAAAGAGGTATTTCTCACCACTTGGACCCAGCCACATCCATCTGCCACGAGACCTTAGTCAAGACTCCTCCTAACAGCAAGACTCGGACATGTCTTTGTCACCATCCAACCTAACCAGAGACTAACTCTGTGGACAACATCAAATGACTTTATTTGGCAGATGCTGAGAATGTTTCTCACAATGATGCTACAAGACCTTTTTCGGCATCTGCTCACCCTCAACTCCAATCTTTTTACATCATGCACATTCCAGATACAGTTCTTTTTGGAATGCTGGATGACCCTAAGGTAAAAAGTATGGCCTTAAAGAACTGAAGACTGGTAGTGTGGCCATATCTTGTTGTTGTTGTTGTTGTTAGTCACGAAGTCACGTCCAACCCATCGCGACCCCATGGACAACGTTCCTCCAGGCCTTCCTGTCCTCTGCCATCCCCTGGAGTCCATTTAAACTCACATTCTACTGCTTCAGAGACTCCACCCAGCCAACTCATTCTCTGTTGTCCCATTCTTCTTTTGCCCTCAATTGTTCCTAGCATTAGGCTCTTCTCCATATCTTAAATACACCTTAAATGCACCCTTTAACTTTCAAATGTAAAGTATAAACCTGCTCAGCCCTAAGAAGTATCACCAAACTGTGATCATGATCCTTTTTATGCAGCTGCATCCCACTGTTTAAGTGAAGGAGCGTAGAGAGGAGAGGGATCAATGAAGCTAACAAGATTCTGTGTTGTACTGCAAAAAGATTATCAATAACTTCATCTTCCCCTATAGTTTATATACTCTCCTCTTTGCTATTCTAAATGGTAGGGTTCTGAGGACAAAATAACCTTACCCATAACACCATTCCTCACCAAAGGAGAAGATCGACCAAGAGCACCTCCATTTCATTAATTTATTGGCCTAGATCCAGGCTGCTGCTAATTGCCAATTGAACACTAGCATTATCTCACTTGAATCAGATGTAAAGGAGAGAGTTGGATTTCATTAGCATATTGATGAGACTGCAATCTAGCAGTTCTATTTAAGCTGCAGAATGTATTACAAAGATATGTTAGGACTTTGCTCTGTGTAGGGAAAACTTTAATTAGATTTTAAACTAGGTTGCAGAAATACTGTGTTTAGAATAATCAGACAAGTAACGTTTGTGCAGCGATAATGTACAGGTTGCAAAAACTAGCTTAACGTTTCATTTAAAATTATAATCAGTGAAGATATTTAAAATGCATGCATTTCTTTTCACCCTGCAATGGAATATAATTAAAAGTGGATGTCAGAACAACCTAGCTGTCAGATAATGCTGAACTAATGACCAGTAGATAACCTTAGACTCATGATGACCTTACTTGTTTCAATAGTCCTTCAATTTGGTGCTGAAAAAATAAGGGATTTGCCTTGATAATCTGATCAGAAGAACTCTTTGTGCTCTGAAAAGCATTTTTTTAAATACTTTATTAGATTTTAAACATTTAAAAAGAAAACATACATTTTCATTTTCACGACTGTTTAACATCGGTTACACCTCTTCTTGACTT
>JANHFT010001454.1:12410-26404 GCA_032467955.1 Pseudoxenodon macrops
TCAAGGACCTTGGAGTACTCATCTCAAATGATCTAAGCACAAGAGCTCACTGTAACAGCATTGCCAAAAAGGCATTAAGAGTTGTTAATCTTATTAAGAAACTTAATAATGGACCGAAACTTATTTAAAAAATAGAATAATATGGGTTTTGAAAATAAACAGGGATAAGACAAAGATCTTAGTCAAGAATCTCACAGACTTACAAAAAAGAGGGCTTATGGAAAGAATCAACATACATATAGTCAAAAAGTGAAGTATTTAGGAATGCAATTAACAGCAAAATGTGCAACAATCAAAGAAGATAATTACATGAAACTAATGAGGCAAATTAAGTTAGACTTGGACAAATGGAAAGACTTACAATTGTCACTATCAGGAAGAATAGCTACTATAAAAATGAATATCCTGCCAAGACTGCTATATTTAGTTCAAACAATACCATTAAAATTGGAGAAAAAATATTTTGAGGAATTAAATAAAATAATATCAAGATATATATGGTTAGGAAAAAAGCAAGAATAGGTTTGAAAATGTTGCAGGAATGAAAGAAAAGAGGGGGTTTCAGATTACTAGATTGAGAATTGTACTACCAGGCCTCAGTAGTTACATGGGTGAAAGAATGGCTAAATTTGAGACACGTAAGACTACTAACATTAGAAGGGCATGATCTCCAACTAGGTTGGCACGGTTTCTTATGGTATGGGAAGAACAAAATACATAGTTACTTTCAGAGACATTATTTAAGAAATGCATTATTAGTCTGGACTAAGATAAAAGACCAATATTATTTGAAAATACCAATCTGGCTTTCCACTATGGAGGCATTAGTATATCCTAATGTTATTAATATGGAAAAAATTGTAAAATATAAGGACATATTGAATGACAAAGGGGAATTAAAAACAAAACAGGAACTTAGAAGTCAGGGGATAGATATAGTATGATGGCTTTATATGCAGATACAATCTTAATATGAGAAAGATAACTGTACAGTTTTAACAAAGAGCTAGATCAGATATTGACTGGAACAGATGATAAATTGATAAAGAACTATATTGTTACCTATTAAATATTAAACTTGAAAGTGAGCAGGTAAAGTAGACAATGATTGCTTGGGTAAAATTTTTGGATACGCAATAGAATTAGACAAGTGGCAGAAATTGTGGGACAATGTCAACTGCATATAAGGAAAATTTGTATAAAATGTTTTAGAGATGGCGATTCGCACCAGCAAGACTGGCAAAAATGTTTAAAGATAAGGTAGATTGGATAAATGTTGGAAGTGTAATCAAACATCTGGTTCATGTGGTGGACATGCCCAAGAGCAATAAAATATTGGACAAAGATGCACACATGGCTGGAAAAAATGATAAAATTACATATAGACCTGAAACCAAAGATATTTTTGTTGGGCATTCTACCAGAAAAATATGATAAAAAAATTGCATATTTGATTTTGCATATATTAACAGCAACTAGAATTCTATTTGCGCAACAATGGAAAAGTGATGAGATTCCACTGAGGAGAATGTAATTAGAAAAATATTATATTGTGCAGAAATGGATAGATTAACACTTGCAATTAAGGATAAAGAAGAAACTGAATATTTTTTGATATGGGACACATTTTATCAATGGCTAGATAATAGAAACATAAGTTAGAAAGGAAGAGATATAAAGAGAGGAAATGGTACACAGGAGAGTCATTAAAGAAGATGATGTTAAATGTTAAGTATTAAGGTTATTATATCATAACGTTATCATATTATTAATATGATGGTGATGATTAAATATAATGTTGATGTATAAATATGTCTAGCCAAATATAATTGTACCCAGAATACACACTGTTTGATGAAAATTGAGTGTTTATATAAATAAATAAAACATGAAAAAAAAGAGTTGTTAACCTAATCTTGTGAAGTGTCTTCTCCGGTAACATTGTACTACAAACTAGGGCATACAAAACCTTTGCTAGACCAATTCTTGAATATAGCTCATCTGCCTGGAATCCGCACTGTATATTGGATATTAATACAATTGAGCAAGTCCAGAGGTATTTCACAAGAAGAGTACTCCATTCCTCTGCTCACAATAGAATACCTTATGACACTAGACTTGAAATTTTGGGCTTGGACAACTTAGAACTATGCCACCTACAGTCTGACCTAAGCGTAGTATGTAAAATTATCTGCTACAATGTCCTACCTGTCAATGACTACTTCAGTTTTAACCGCAATAATACATGAGCAAACAATAGATACAAACGCAAGGTAAACCACTCAATTATAGAAAATACGACTTCAGCAACAGAGTGATCAATGTATGGAATGCACTATCTGATTCTGTTGTAACATGTTTGGTGTTCCAGGGCACTTCTTTCTAGAATACACTGCATTACCCTTGTCCAAACCATGTCTTTTTCTCATTTCTTTCTCCTGCAGCTGAAGAGCTGAAGATTTGAGGAAACAAGCCCAAATCTGATCATTCCCTCTATCTCACAGGGTTAATGGGCACTAAACCATAGCACGAATGCTTTTGTGTGTCTCTTAATTTCCAAAATTGCATTGAAATAAACACTATTTTTTGAACAAATGCAATCTGTCTCTTTCCTGTTTCATACCTGTTTTTATTTATTTACAGAGCCCTTAAGCAATTCATGTCAGTTTTAAAAATCCTGTTAGTAATGACTTTTCTATTGATTTTCAGATGACTGTTACATCCTGTTTCCTAAGATCTTGTTGTAAATAGTGGTTACCATGACAAGGTGCTCTGTATTTCTACCATAAATATTGGCATCTGTTTTTAATCATTATTACTTCCATAAATCTTGTATACTTTTTCCCCAGTATATTTATTCATAGAAAGTTGCAAACTTAACTTTGTGGACTTATCAGGCTAATCAAGACCAAAGACTACAAGCAGATTTCAAATAATTTTGTGGCATGGAAAGCAGTATACATGTAGCTCTCTGAAAGTCCAACTTAAGAGTTTAAAAAAATTCATGTAAAATAATTTCTTTAAAAAAAGTGTATTATTGCCTAAATTTTGGGCAATGATAGTCTGGCTCATTGGATACATATTATATACATAATTTGTGGGGGAACAAGAAGGAGGAGCAAAGACATGGATGGACAAGTTACTTATTGATGGTGACATAATGGCATGAATTAGGTCTTTCATAAATAAATTACTAATGTGTAATTTATTATCGTCTTTTAACTTTTAACAACCCCTTAATCCCTTGCAGGGTAGAGTCTGGGCAACTGAATGGAGCTACAGTAACAGAATGTTTTAATGGCCAGATGCCCTTCTTATTGCCAATGCGGAGTTTTGTTCAGCAGATATATTTTCAGTGTGCCCAAAGAGAGAAATACTTGCATCAAACTCACCGCCTCCTGATTGTGAGGTGAGATCAGAGGTGGGTTCCTATTGGTTTGGACAGGTTCTACCAAGTAGGTAGTAGGCTGCTGGTGACGTCACAGAGCTGGTTCTGGTCCATGGATGCCACCATCTTTTTTGGGGACTTTTGTTTTGGGAAAAGAAATGTTTTTGGAATTTTTTTCTTTTTTTCTTTTTCTGTGCATGTGCATCTTGTTTTCAGCCTTTTTTATATTTTTTGGAATTTTTCATCTTTTTTTTTACTGCGCATGTGCATGCCCACGCGACGCAGGAGGCAGTGAATCGGCGGCAAGATAAGTTAGAACCCATCCCTGGGTGAGAACTCCACCTCTAGGCCACCGCACCACTCCACTAATGTGATATATTGATCCATGAAAAAAATCATTTAATTACCCAAAAGTTTGATAGTCCTGGTATGCCAGCCCCAATCCAACTGAGTGGTTAGTGGGTATCCCATGAAGATGGAATAAAAATGGGATGGAGCTCTTCAAATTACTAATGTTCTCTTACACTTTTGTGCTCTGGAGAGCTAACGATGGGTGGTAGCCTTGCTATCAGGTGAAGTTGGATAAAAAGGGCAAGGAAGTCCACTGTTCTTGCCCAAAACATATCCCATATAAAATCTTTAAGAATAGCTGGCTTTTTTTTCTGTGGCACAATGCAACTTAGCTATGCAGACAGCACAATTGATGTCCCTATACTTTTCTGCCAAGAAGATATCTTGAAGGCTTTTTCACATTGGAAAGTATGAACCACAGTGACGAGATATCGGGATGTGTGTGTGTGTGTGTGTTTATGACAGAAAGCTACAAGAGTAGCTTCTTCAATTCTAAAATGAGCTCAATAGCACCATCAGAGAAAGTTCTAAAAAC
This sequence comes from Pseudoxenodon macrops, assembly GCA_032467955.1. Lineage (NCBI taxonomy): Eukaryota > Metazoa > Chordata > Lepidosauria > Squamata > Pseudoxenodontidae > Pseudoxenodon > Pseudoxenodon macrops. Next base: position 16,685 of record JANHFT010001454.1, read on the forward strand.
TTTTTAGATATTCTGAAGCATTAAGTGGAAAAACATACTTTCCTTTTGAAAGAATATAAATATTTCCAAAAGTTGGAAAACAGATTTTGGCATAGTTTTAGAATAATCTGCTTTTTATTTATCCAATAATTTGTGAAAATGGCATACCGAAGAGGATTTTTGAATCAGGTCTCAAAATCTGGATGGTTTATATGGGAGGAAATCATTTTTCAACTGGAGAGATTGAAGCAAACATGTTCTGCTGTTTAGATAAATAGGGAGAATAAGAAGCAACCTGCAGTATAATGTTCACACAATTAATAATATAATTACCCTTGATGGATGATGATTTGATTGGCACTATATCATTTCTGCTCCATCACTGCTTCGAGAAATATTTGAGGCTTTAAAGAGCAAGAGACACAATTTAAGTCTGGAAACAAATCATATTAATGTTTCTAAACATGTGGAGTGAGATAATATTTTCTGGACCCATCCTCTGCCCTTTTTCTGTTATTCTGTTTATTAATTTTTTAAGGAATTTTTAGAAGCTGAAGCAGGAACATTTCTACATTGCACAACTATTAAGTAATTGAAGATCTGAAAACTTTATTTTTTCTATAATTTGACCTAGAATTATTTTATCACAATAAATAATAGATTAAGGGTTTTAATCTATTTTATTTTAAATTCCTGCTATTTAATTATTTCTCAATTCTAGGCAGTGGATTATTTTAAGTGGATTGTATATATGCTTGCACAGCAGCATTTGCAGTAGATCTATAGAAGAAGCAAGGCTTAGCAAAACAATAGCACTTAGATTTATATACTGTTTCATAGTGCTTTACAGCCCTCTCTAAGTGGTTTACAGAATCAGCATATTGCTCCCAACAATCTTGGTCCTCATTTTACTGCTTTAGGAAGGCTGGGAAGCTGAGTCAACCTTGACCCAGTGGGAATTGAACTACTTAACTTTGCTGTGTTGAAACTGCATTCTTGTAAGTCAGCCTTCCTTCATCTGACATTCTCAAGATGTGTTTTCCTATGCATTTGGGATGGAGGGGCAGAAGCAGTGGTCGGATTCAAATAATTTAACAACTGGTTCTCTGCCCTAATGATCAGCTGGGTCGGCGTGGCTCAGTGGTCATGTGACTGGGTGGGTGTGGCCAACTTAACATCACTCATGTCGATGGGCGCTTTGGCTTAGCTGTTATAATATAATAAGAGTTAACCAGAGAGACAATTTCTGTAAGCAGGGCAATAAAGATTAGGCTACAAACAACACCAGAATGTTTCCTTCCCTGAATTATCCCTGAAAAGTGAAAAAAACAAATCAAAATAAGATTTCTTCCAACAATCAGTATTTCCAAACTGCTTAGAAAGTTAACAACCATTTCTCCCGAATAGGTGTGAACTGGCTGAATCCCACCACTGGGCAGAAGCAATGGGTGTGTGTTGTTTGTCATACAAAGGCCCATTGTGGCTGGTCACAGTTGCTACTAGGAATCCAGATTTCTATGATAAAAATGCTAGTACAAAATATAACCTAGCACTAATCCCATCTGTTGTTTAAAAAGGAAGAGTGAGGAAAATATACAACTCTTCTCACACTCTTCATATGCATGATTATGGTTGCTATGACTATGCTTAAAGAGTTTTGTATGCATAGTTCATAATGCTGGATTGAAATGAGAATCCTACACAGCATTCATTTGGGTGTTTATATGCAAATCTCCTTCCAGCTACGGATAGACCGAGCCTGGTCATAGAAGAAATTTTTATTGCATAAAAGAAGGCAGGTTCAATTATCCCATGTTTTTAGGTTGGTCCATGACGGGGGAAAATGTGATCTGAAAACAGGAATCGCTATTACCCATCAGGATATTGACAAGTAACCATACTTATTGAGATAGATGGACCACGTATTTGATGGGGTGCAACGATTGTCATGGGCATATTCCTAGAACTGTGGAAGCCTGATTCTGCATTTATACGATTCTAGCTGAAAGTGAGTAAAAGACAGCTGTGATTCCAAATTTATTATTTATAACGTTGATGTTCCAGCTGCTGCAGTTGTAGACCATATACTGTAAACTATTGAGATTTTGGGTGATTACAGCAGGTATAGCTGCAATAATAAATTATAAATGAATATATTAGTTGCATATAGAGTACTAATTTAGCTCTGACTTGAATTTGGTCTCTAGACACATAGTAAAGTCTTCCTTTGAAGCCTGTGGGCTCAGTTCATGATTTATCTGCAAGCAATAATTCATTGTCCCTGATGAAGCATGTTTATCTAGTCTACTTCAGAATGTATATCTGATTCAATGAATGCATCAAAACAACCTTTTGCACATAAATCTGTTTTGTTGGATTGCTACAAAAGTCTTTTATTATATTTTCATAATTCATTCAAGCTTGAAATTCCCTCTCTGCATCTACGAAATCAGCATCACAGTTGGGATGTTGCAAGGTTTTCCAAACAGTGAAACAAAGCGGGTGAAGTTAAACTTGGTCAACAACTTAACAAGGGCACCCGTTATTTCTTAGATACGGTATATTCAAAACAAAGGCAGAATTTTCTCACCCCAATGAATCTGCATGCTTGAATATGAATGAATAAGTTTTAAATTTGCAACTTGCATTTCAGGCAGCCTGAAGCTAAGGCAGACACCAAGTTTTAAGTATAGATCAACACAACAGAAAGCTATCCAGAGAAACATCAATCTCTGCTTACCATTGTGTCATGAGGCTTAAAAGCAAGAGACAACAGGGGGAAAAAATAGAGCGATTTGAATAAAATGCGGTATTTCCAACTCTTAAGTAAAAAGCTGCCTCAAACTGACAACTGCCTAGATCAGATAGGCAATCTTTAGTCTCTAAAGACAAATAGACAGGAAGCATTGTAAACCAGCCTGGGGTCTTCTTTAGTGTCATCTTGCATAAAGGAGAATAAAAAGCAATATACATGTCTATTTTCTAGACCCATAAAACTCTTTCCCAGGATTTCTTTTGCAGAATCTGCCATCTGCAGAAAATGTGCTAGCAGTAACCCATGGCATAACGTTTTTCCAACCCTGTCCTAGAGGTATAAATAAAATACTAAATAAAATACCTACAAATAAACTTGATTGTTAATTCATTAAAGAGCAATTATTTCATTTTCCTTTCCTTTCCAGCGAGCTTTTGTAAAAATATATGGTAGTTGACAAAAAACATGGCAGTCATTAGTGGTCCTTTTATTTGATATGGCGTTGCTGCCATTTTCCCCTTCAACATGTCCCAAATTGGCATAATGTTCAGAGGAGAGCAAAATGCCAAACTTTCCTTCTGCTGGAATCAGATAAATATTTTCAATAGTAGGAATCTGTAAAAATGGAAGTAGAACAATGGGACATTCCATTCATATCTGATATCTACTTTTGCAGATTGAATAGACTCTGTTGGACCCAATGTTTTATTTTTTTTAAATGATTGAAAATTATTAATTGATGTACATCCCTCCAGGTAGCGGTTCCAATGACATTAGTACAGTCCAGTGTTTCTCAACTTTAACAACTTTAAGATATCTGGATTTGAACTCCCAGAATTCCGAAGCCAGACATGCTATGCTGGCTGGGGAATTCTGGGGGTTGAAGTCCAGCTATCTTAAAGTTGCTAAGGTTGAGAAACACTGGTATAGTACATCAGTATCTAACTGGGCTTAGTTCTAAATTTAAGGATTTAGTATAAAGAAGATAATAGATTTGCTAATTGTAGATAGATAGTTAATTTTTTTTACATATTTAACTTCCCCCTTCTGAATTTGAAAGCAAAAGGAAGAGAAAGATTATAACAATTCAATAAATGTGATATGGCATTTCCAAGCCAGTCTTCATCACACACTGCTCTCCAATTTTAGCTTAGGAAACCAGAAGGGAAAAAATATAGGACTCTTAAGAGAATGTTGTGAGTATTTTCGGACCTTGGCTGAAGAGTAATAAACCATGCATCTTTGTTTATGGGGGTACATCAATACAGTGAAGAGCAAAACTTCACACTAAAATTGGAATCCATAAATCTGTACCATAAAGTTTCATGGTCAACAATGTCGAATTGTCTTTCTACCACAGTAAGGGACTGAGCCAACAGAAAACTTCAGTATTGGAAAACCTTTATCTGTTCAGACAAATTCATGAACTTGGCTAATATTAATACCATATATACCACCAAATAGCCAGTTTCTTTCATTACAACCCCCTCCTTTAAAAAAGAAAAAAATATCCAAGAAGTAAAGTAACATCATGTTTTGTTCATAGCGAATCCTCTCATACACTCAATATCTTTTCAGCACATTTTGAAGCTGGATTACAAATAAATATATGTAGTAATCTCTGTACATATATATTGACCTACACATTCCATATTTGCTTCAATGTATATTATTTTATCTATCTATCGGATTTTGTTTAGGTAGGGTCTTTATTATTTCTCCCATAATTCTATTACAAGAAATATTTGTATAAGTAGAGCATCTGAAAATGTATAACAACAAGAACAACAACAACAACAATAACAAAAATTTATTAAAGTTATATGCCACACAACTCTCAGTGACTCCAGGCAGTTTACATATTGTTTAAAACATTAAAAACAAGCAACATTACAAGAGATAGAAAGAAAAGTAAATTATGTCAGGATGACAAAATTAGATTGCACTTATGTCAGGAGTGCCGAGGTGCTTCTGGGTGGAAGGGTTGGTTGGTGACATCACCATTGTCCATGGGATGCTCAGTTGGGAGCTCCTTTCATCTGCTTGGCAGAAGCTGGAGCAAAGAACCGAAACTCATCCCGCCACAAGGCAGCACTTAAATCCTGAACACAGGCTTGCTGCCTGTCAAGCTAGCATCCTACCCATGAAAGCCATCATGCTCCATACAAAATTAGATGAGGACAAAGAAAAGCAACCCATGGTGTAAAAGAAAGCCTTATTTATCATCAATAAAAATCTAGATCAGACTTCATAAGGAATCTCATTCCAGAGAGCAGGAGTGCTTCCAGAATCCTGACAGATGGCATTGTTTAATTGAAAAGAAAAGTTAAGATGTCAGAATGACAAAACTGGATGGGAAAAAAAAAAAAACCAACATCAAGTGAAACTGGCCCCAGAAAAAAGAAGAGAACCAGCATAAAACAATGTCTCCAGTCCCCAACTTATGGAGCTAACTCAAAATGACAGCATGGTTGACAGCATCAAAAGCTGCTGAGAAATCAAGGAATACAACAATGGATGCACTATCACCATCCCAGGTCCAGCACAGGCATTCAACAAATGCAATCAAAGCTGTCTCAGCTGGCTTGAAACCTGATTGAAATGGATCTTTAGAGTATTTCCTCTGCAGACTATCTTCTCAACAATCGTCCCCAAAATGGTAACATTGGAGCTTGGTTGATAGTTATTGAAAACTATTGGGTTGAGGATAACGTATTGAGGTAATGATGAATTTTGATGTCTTGCTACCCTTACCACCACAAGGTAACCTCCAAAATAGTCTCTTACCTACTGTATATCTGGTTAGACTTGCTTTGACTCTTCTTCCAACAGCATTCCAGGAATCCCTTCTGATGTCTCATGTACCACAGATCATCAGTAAACTAAAGGTTAACCTGGGGTCAGTATGGGGGAGATGCTGCATAGGAACAATATGCTCCAAGGCCCCAGCCATGCTCTCACTGCAGACAGAGACTAGTGTCTCAGCTGAATTGTTTATTGGGAAAACAACAAGCTTTTTCTGGAATCTCATTGGTTCCACCAATCACATGATATAGGTTGATCAAATGGGTCCTGTCTCTGTAAAGAGAGAGGAGATACCAATGAGTTGAAAGACAATCAGATAGCGATGTGTCTAGCAATGGACTAATATTAATGTCTATGGAGATTTTCAATCATTCAGGTCATGGTTGTTCCCAAAGATGCTTTTCCAAAAGGAAACTGAACTTTTTTGATTTTTTTCTATGAAAACATTTCACTTCTTATTCAAGAATCTGAAGTGTTAGAATTGAAGAAGCTTCTTAGATGAAAAGCGGAATGTTTTCAAGGAAAAAACCAAGAAAGTTCAGTTTCCTTTTGGAAAAGCACTTCTAGAATGACTGAAGTTAATGTCCTTCACTGAAAGATCAGATCTCAATCGCCCCAAGAAAAAAAATCCAGATTCAACCTGTGACCACTGGAATTCATTGGACCACCAATACTTAGGCAGGTCCATAATTGCCCTAGAGGCCATGTACTCCTGAGCTGCCCTGGATTGAACATCACTGGATGGCACATTAACATCCCCAACCACCAATAATCTTGGTATCTATATGGCTAAACCAGCGTGAGAAACCGGCTGGTAGTGGTTACCACAGGTAGGGATGTTGCTGGCCTCCAGGGAGGGTAGACCAGTAGAAATCCTAACTGTTCCCCTAATCCAACTTCAACCAGAGTGCCTCACATCTGGTTATCTGTGGAGCAGAGCCTCTTAAAGCCTATAGTGAGTCACTACACCTGGTCTTCTGGGTACTTGGCTGATACAGAACCTGAAATCTAAGTGGTTACATTTCTAAAGGGGAAATCCCCTTGCTCAGTCTTAACAGGGTCTCAGTAAGTCATGCAAGGCTCAGTAAGTCATGTAAGTCATGCAAGGACCCTATTCTAAAACAAGATCATGGATGAAGGCAGCTTTGACCTGGCATTCAAAAGCAACATCTCTATTCCAGGATCACCAAAGATCACCCACCAGGTTCTGAAGGTGGAGACTGTGGGCTATACAGTAGGCTGCTTTCAATCAGAGCCATTGTACCTGTCAGTAGCCCACTCTTGGGTTCCCACTATACCTCCCTTTTTCCATAACTGTCAAGATGGCTCTTCCTTTCCCTTGTCTCCTAGACAGAAATTCATATATTTATATTTATCTCTAGTAATATCCCCTGAAAACCAGATCTATCAAGTAGTTCTCATTTTGTTTCCCCCCCACTAAGTTGCAAGAAAAGAAATGGCATTGAATTTTTCTCTTCCTTTCCCAAGACATGAATAGCATCAATCTGGAAGATAGAAAATGTGCCATCTTTGTAAATGATGGAAATTTGATTTCTGGTTCTTTTAAAATCTATTTCAATATTTCCCTGGGAAAGATAATTATCAACTTTAAAATACATTAACTGAAATTTAGGGATTTTTCCCCAAAACCATTTTTATAATGTTTTGACTGAAATTAATATAGTTCTTAATGACAGAAGTAAGAAATTATCTTCACTGCCTGTAATGACTGTAAAAGGGAACTAAATATAATACAAAGGTATCATAAATTCAAAATAAATAAAAAAATTAATAACTTGAAAGTAACAATGTGCCAATTTCCCCATTACAGCTAATCATTGTGGTTATTTCCTAGGAATGATTGATGGATTCATAGTTCAAAAAATAAAATATAAAATAAGTCAAGAATATAATTGTAAAATGCTTTTTGCTCATCAGCAAGGACACTTCATCACTTGTTTATTAACAAACTCATGTCTAAAATTATGAAAATTTCTAAAACAAATCTCAGTTCTCTGACAGCAATTTGAACATTGATATGCATGAGCTTCAGTGGACAATGCTGATTTTAGAATTCTTAACTTTTTTTCCCCCTGAGAATTTTTATTTTTCCCTAAAAATAAATCAAAATGAAATCATAAATAAACCTATCTTTTACCCATCATGCATTCTATATATCCATGAGGGTGAACCTATGGCACACATGCCACAGGTGGCACGTAGAGCCATATCATAATCCTAACCCTATGTCAGCTGCTGGCCAGCTGATTTTCGGCCTTCAGGAAGCCTGAAGAGGGTGAAAAACGGCACAATGGGCGAACCGGAAGTTCAGAGGCTTCAGTGAGACCTGCACGCATGCGGGGTGTGTGTGTGGGGGCGGTGCATGCATGCACGGAGGGAGGGCATTGCATTATGGGCGTGGGCACGCGTGCGCCAGATGGTGAACATTGATCCACATAATTCCCAAGAGTCAAATCTGACACAATGCTTTTTAACAGATTCACAGAGAAAAACTCTGTATGAGAACATGGACACCCAGGACCTATTGATATTAATAGGTCATAAGCATGCCAATTCACATGAACAGATGGGTCTACAGGCCAGGAATCTCCAGCCATTTTATCCTAGGTGTCGTTTTTGGAATTTAGAGAATTAAGGACATTGCAATAGTTGCAAAATAATGATCATAATAGTATAGTTAGTGATAGCAGGCCAAGGAAATATCCTAATCACCCAAAAGGGATGCTCATTAATTTACATGGTTTTTGCAAGCCATCTTCAAATTGACATTTATATTGGTGGCTTCAAACTATGACATAAATTTAAGTCTGGAATATGCTAATGTCAACATGGGTCCTCATTTATTTTTATCATCAGATTACAGAATGGTACAATGTAAGGTTTTATTACAGGTATTTGAAGAGGAAAGTCTTAAATTTAAAAAAATCGTACATATCGATAAGAATCTCTCCTTCTGATGCAAGATTATATTGTTAGACAACATTATGAACCTGATTTTTATTGTGTTTGTAGAAGAGGAAACACATTAAAAATACAGTTTTTGTTGTTTGTGAGTATGCTAGCTAGGTTTAAAAAAAAATGTTACATTAATGTACTGTTTGTTTTGTGAAACAAAACAAAAATCAATTCTCATTCAACTAGGTATTAATATTGCTTACACAGACCTCCTGCCATGAAAATTCAAGTGATGTATTCTCTCTGTATGCTTATCCTTTGTGTGTGTGTATGAAAGGGATATACTTTTTGAAAGCATTCTGTGTTTTCCCAATATGAGTGTGGCTTCCATTTAGCATGTTGAATGTACTAATTCTTTCATTCAAAGAGGATTTAATTGCAAAAGCCAGAACACATTTCCAAGATAGTTGATATGCCAACTCAGGAGTAGAAGCAGGGGTCAACAAAAGTCAGACCAGACTTTTCATTTTCTTAAGTTCATTAGAACTTTTCTCAGAGGAGAGAAGTTGATGCAGCCAAGAGAATCCGAAAGGACACTAATTTAATGTGTAGCAAGCGCCAGTTTCACTGAAACAGAAAGTGCAATCAATTAGTGGTGAAATATGGGGATTCAGAGGGGACTGTTCAAAGACCTAATGGAAATGGAGATGAGGGGAAGGAACCAAGTAAAACTACAGAAAGTGAGTTAAAGCTTGCAGGGAAAAGATAAGGGAAACAAATTACAGAATGAGAAATTGCTAAGCGCTAAAGAGGAAAGGGATAAAGGCCTGGCTCATATACAGGTGTACAATTTTCATTCTATGAAGCCAACACCTTATCAGGATAACTCCATCCAGAAGTTGGTTCCCATCCTAAACATTGTTTTTTTTTTGCAGCAGCAGAAATCGATTCGTCCTCAGAATTTTTTCACAGGGCAAAAATATTGATTCTTATGTCCATTAAAAAATGAAGAGGGAAGGTCTTGGGGAAAAAAAGTACACGAAAAAGAAACATTTCCTGCATATCTAGCTAGAAATGAAAGAGGAGGAAGAAGCAAAAGGAGAAAGAGAGAGTGAGTGAGAGTGAGTGAGTGAGTGAGTGACAGAAGGATAATTTAGGAAGCTCAAACTGCCCAAGGAGCTGCTGATCCAGTTCTAAAGAGGAATTATTGAGTCTGTCATCTGCACCTCCATAACTGTCTGGTTTGGTTCTGCAACCCAACAAGA
>JANHFT010001454.1:60476-84216 GCA_032467955.1 Pseudoxenodon macrops
TTAGCCAACCAGCGACGGGCATGCAACTGTATGTTAATGGTCTGGGAAATTCCCAGCAAGGGATTAGGATATGCCCCTGGGGGGAATGGCCGAACACAACAGGTCAGATGTGTTCATCACCACTGTGGCATTTCCTTTGTCTGCTGGGAGAATGATTGTGTTATTGTCTTTCCTCAAGCTGGTGAGTGCTTTTTGTTCTTCTTTATATAAGTTGCTTCTGGGTGGGTTGCTGGAGCAGAGGATATATATATCCTATATATGTAATATATATATATATTACAGTTAGCATTTTATATGCAAATCACATTGCATATATATGCAAATCACAAGAGTTTATGAATCATTCCCAATCTGATTAAAACATTCAGAGATAGCATGATTGATTTGATTATATGCTTCAGAATTTAGACAAGTGATCCCTTAAAGTTTAAGAAATCTAAAGCTTCAACTACGGGTTATTACAAAGATACATTAAATGCTTAAAGCTACATCATTATTAGCTGAATGGAATGAAGTGATCAGGAATAGTAGATTCTTTAAAGAATATATAAAATTTCCACTGGATAATCCCACTAATTCTATGCTTTGTAAACATTCTTCCCATTACTTTTCTTAAAGCAATGTGAGCAGGATGGGAAAAGCTTCCAAATAATCAAACAAAGATAATTAATGCAAGAAGTGCAACTTAATTAATACCACTTAAGTACAACATAAAAAAACTAAAACTATTTTAAAAAAAACTTTCCCCTGAATTAATTGACAGTTTATCTCTTTTGGAAATAACATCAAAGATTGTCAATGGATAAACTCTTTTGTGATGTTCTACCATCTTAATAAAGGTGCTTTATTGACATTTAGTTAAGTTAGCTTAACATTTAGTTAAATCATAAATGTTTCTTCTATGAAAGAAAGAAGTAACCAGTCAGTTTAAAAGGACAAGTATTGAATTCCTTCACATTGACATTGGGTAGGCAATTTTAAGTCAATCTCCTGATTTGAGAAACTGAGTGAAAGAATGGTGGCTTTTCATTTTTAGGCACTCCTAAAAATCCATCTTGAACCATTTCAAACTGGGCAGTAGGATATGTCAAATCTTTGCAATAGACCAGACTTGAACATCAAAGTCATGAATACCAAAAGTACTTTTATTATAGGATACAAAATCTTGCAATTCTGAATGTGCTTCTCCCTTTCCTAGCTTTACCTTAAAAAGAACAAGAGAAGGTCCAATGAGACATTTTCTCAAATTCCATTCTTGCTTTGGGTTGAAATCTCTCTTATCTGACCATTGTCTTGGCTATGGTTCTTCCTCTTTTTCTTCAGGATTGTTCTCACGGACCTTTACATCTTGGGACTTTCATGATCTACAGGCCTAGGCAAAGCAAATGCAGTTTTTTTTCAAAGGAAACATTTAATCCGTAGAGATGAACATGATTTTCTTCATTGGAAGTGAAGAAGAATTGTGATTTCCTTCCACAAAACAATGTATGTCAATTCCAACTGTTTCAGGTCAGTGTTGAAGTGTTTCCAGGGGGCAAATTCTACACATTTGCTGAAGCTGTGGAACCTAGAAGACCTTTGGCTCGCAATGAAGGCACTCCTAGCTGTGTAGATTTTTGTCTTTTGTAAGGGATTGCCTATGACAAATGCCAAAAACAACCAGATTGGAATATCTTCAATGTATATGCTCCAACACTTGCCATTTCTTGTGGGAATTTAACAGCATTTCCTAGAGCCATCTAACTTGGAAAAGCTTCACTCTTCTCTCACAGCACTCACTACAGAAAGTTCCTTGCAAGAAGCAGACCAATATGAAGCCTCTTAGTTGCTTATTTGCTCCTAGAAGCAAGAATCTGTGTTAAAGTTACAAGGTAGCTTCAAGGGAGTATGTCCTCAAAGCTTCTTTGAACCTCTTTGAAGCTTTGTGCAATCCAATTTATTGGAGTGCAATTCTGTCAGTTCTTGATACTTCAGTGGCTTTTGATATTAATGATTATGGTATCTTTCTAAATCATCTGCAAGTTTTGGGAATAAAAGGTGCTATTTTTCAATGGTTCCTTTCCTATATCTTGAGTGGATTTCAGATAATGCCACTTGGCGAAATTTAGCCTTAGAATGGGAGTACAGTAGTATTGGTCTTCTCAGCGCTCCAATGCTTTTCAATATCTATGTGAAATTATTGGGATCAGGAAATGTTCGGGTAAATGCTATTAATATACTGAACTCCTTTACCATTGGGACATAGCAGGAATATAGTCTAAATGTCAAGGAAAATAATACAAAGGACAGACCCTGCTTATTCAAAGGTGTTCATGGGGGATATGGGGAGTGTCAAGAGGCACAAATAACAAAAGCAATTATTGCAATGCAAGCTCCATTCCTTTTCTCTAGGTGTATTGTGACACTGCATGTACCTATGAAAGGGTCAGAGCTTTCACTGGCATTGTGCAAATTTCTTTTATTGCTTTGACAAAAGCATCCGGTCCTATATACACTACTGAATCTATGACACAGAGAAATAATTGAATGCAAAGTTGACAGTTCTGGAAATGGAATGCTCTATAGGTAACCATAATACTTTCATTTGGACTCTTTTAGATCATGATATTCCAGAACAGCCCAGAACTGTTTGTCATGTGCTACAAAGGTATTTGAGAATGACTTTTGGAAAGAGGAGGAAATGCAGTAGCCTAGAAATGGTCTGATAAATGAAGGAGAAAGGTGATTAAAGTGTCTTATAAAGGGTCCTCCCTAGTTTTGGAGAGAGGAAAAGTGAGGGAAGGGGTACTTTTAGATGTGCAAGATTCTGTTTATGTAACCTTACAAAAACAATGGAACTAATATTCCTGTGGTGCTTCTTTTCCGTAGTACCTTGCAAGATTAAATTCAAACCTTAAGTAAGTCTGAAAATATACCAGAACTTTTTTCCTCAGTAAAATTTCTGCTATCATATTTTCCTAGAGAAATCCTTGCTCTCATGATGTTGGTTCTTCTGATGTTTTGTGGAAAGACATAGTCCAAACAAATAAGAATATTTTTAAAACATTCCCTCAGGGAAAAAAAAGGCAGAAATAGTTTCCTTTAAACTCTTAGTGAGTTACTAAGCATATTATTGCCATTGCAAGTTAATGAAAAAATATGCATTAGAGTTTACTTCTAATTCGTTAACTAAAATGTTATGTTTCCAAAGCATTGCCATAAATGTTATTTAAAAAGATGTCTCTTTGCAGGACTGTATATACAAGATTTATTGTCAAAATATGAAGCTTGGAAAATGGTTCCCCTGTAAACAATAACATTTAAAATGTTAATTTTTAAAAATTATTCTGTCACTATATATCTCTATCTATATATAGATATAGCTATATAGTGACAGAATAATTTTTATATAGATATCTATATAGATATACTGGTAGATATATATCATGGGTGAAATGTTGCCAGCTCTTCCTGGTTCACCCGGTAATAATAAATTCTTCAGGTTTGGAGAACCGGTAGTAAAAATGCTTTTAAAAAGTTAAAAAAAAAAAAAGGTTCCCACAATTGTGGTACATCTGATTGTCACAGCTGATGAACCTTTTTTAAAAACCTTTTTAAAGCATTTTTAAAAAACTAACAATTTGCCCTGTGAGGTTCATGCTTATTGCATATTTATAAAGAGACAGCAGCTCTGATCACGCTTTGCTCGCACAAGCACGAAGCTGAAAGCACCAGCCTGAAGATGACGAGTGGGACCTCGTTGAAACGTCGCCAAGATACTTTCAATCTTACATGGGAAAAGACCCAAATATTGACCAGCTCACTAATGTCTCTGACACTAGTAACAGCAAACTGGTCATGCCCATCCACCCCACCCCACCCGAGATCAAACACAACCCTGATGCAGCCCTCAATGAAATCGAGTTTGACACCCCTGAGATAGATTCATCTATTTGTTCTGGAAATAATGATTAGTGATTGTGTGTGAATATGTATGGAAATGAGATAAAGTACAGAATTTGTTAGATTGATTATTGGTGAGAGAAATGAACCAGTAATAAGAGATTATAAAATGTGTGAGCGTTGAATGTCAGTTTTTCAGCTGTGTATTTTATATTTGACTTATTTTCATATTTATGGTTCAACCCAATTACTTTTGATTCTGAGGCACAAAAATTGATCTTCTTTTTCTTTTCTTTTCTTTTTTTGAGAAAAGCCCAGGATCAACAGTGTTTTTTAAACCAAACCCACATGGACAAGGTTTGAATACTCACCTCAGGAAATATTTATGTTACACCACACTTAAATCACAGCTGTTGGAAATCTGAAGAGGCAAGAGTTGATTCTTATGTTTGAAGAGTTGTTTAATGGACCTGTCATGATTCAATCTCACCAGGAAAAGTCTTGAAAACAGTAGAGCATCTGTCATCAGGTACTTCAGGCTAGTATTTTTTTTTATTGCTTTTCATCTTGGCTAGCATACTGAACAGATTCAAACTGGTTTCCTAGCTGGTACTTCAAATAAAAGACACTTCTTGTTAACACCACTTCTCCAACAGGGTGGTCTCCAGATCTTATTTTAGCAGTTATCTTTATTAAAAAAAAAAGCCCCCAACCCACCCACATTTTTGTCTGAATGGGAAGTCCATCTGCATTCTGGAACTAATGTTCAAAAGGTTATTTCAATAAATACATCCTTTTTTTTTTTTACATGTATAGCTTATTTTCTGTATTAAATTTATATACCGTCCCAGCAATTTTTGAAGTGACTAGTTTCATGTGTGGCTATGGGAAAATAGTTAGGCTGTCATTATCAAATTCCTTCATTCCTTACATTGCCTTTCTGGCAACCACCAACCATCCAGGATTACAATGCTAATGAATGTTTGGTCAGCAATGCTCATCCGTTACCACAACAGGTTTGGTATCTGCCAAGACTTTGGTACAGGTTTCATTCCCAAGGCCAGCTTCCACAGCTTTAATGAGTGCCAGGCAGATGGAATCAATGTTTCACTTTTTCACAATAATAGAGGATTGTGGGAAATTTAAAAGCTGAGTCCTCCTCCTTCTGCTAGCTGCCATTCTAATTTTCTATAGCGTCCTGCTTTCCTAAAACAATTTTCATGGGATTCTTTGTATCTCCTGTGGACCACTGCTGCCAACTCTGCCACTATATTAATCTTTCTGGCAAAAAGAGGGCCAGATAATTTATTACATATTTCCTGAAAGCCAGAGCCAGCCCTGCTATTTTATTCACTCAGCTGATTTAAATATAGATTGCTGAGAAAAGGCTATTTGTTTTATGAATAATAAAGGGAAACAGAACTGAATGTAGCTAAGTTTAAATATGTATTTACATATTTTGAACACAATTAAAACACATTCAGTCTGGAAAACTATGAATATAACACATTGTCTGTATTTGCACAACAGGTAAGCCCAGCAGATCCAAAATGCTGCTTTGACTCTGGTCCATAAGGTTCCTTCTTTGATATGTAGAATATTGACCAGATTAGAGGCAGGGGTGTGTTCTAACTTACATCGCTTCCGGTTCGCTACCTTCCACGCCATGTGGGTGCACCTCATAGGCACGCGCATGCCTTGTGGGTGCACGCATGTGCAGTAGAAAAAAATTCTAAAGAATTCCTCCCCCAAAAAGGCCAAAAACAAGATGGCGACGCATGTGCAGTGCCAGAAACTCGGCAAAAAAATTTTTTTTTAAAGATGCTGGCGTCCACGGACCAGAACCGGCTACTATCTACTCGGTAGAACTGGTCTGAACCAGTAGGAACCCACCTCTGTTTAGAGGTTAGATCAGGTCTGATCCTGCTGGCTTTCTAGAAGGCTCTTAAGAGATGGTTTGTTATCATGCCAGGGAGTCCAGTGGTCAAGTCTGCTGGTTGGTTATATTGTTAGCAATGTACTCTTCTGCAAATTAACTTTATTGTTTTAATAATGGTTTAATTGGTTTTAATGGCTTTTATTTTCTTTTTCTTTTAACTGGTGGTGTTGCTTTAATTAAGTAAGTCTCTTAGACAGGTGTGTCAAACTGGCAGCCTGTGGGCTGGATGCGTCATGCACAGGCCACGCCCATCCCAGCTCTGCAAAGGGAAAAATGATGGCAATGTAAGTTTGACACCCATGCTCTTAGGTGAGAGTAAATTGAATGAGTGAATTGATGAATTAGCAAACAAACAAACAACAAACAAGTCCTGCCATATTCCAATTCCCCTAGATGCCTAGTATCCTATATTTCTCTGTGCAGAAGTGCTTCATTATATCTATCCTTCCACTTACCATTGGTGGGCAAAATAAATAAATAATGGAAGACCAATCTTTATAATCTATTGTTTTAAAAAATGCTTAACTATGTAAATGGTTTAATTACAATCCTTGCATAGAGTGGGGAGAGGATCTGATTCTGTCTTTGACTTCTTCCCACTTCCGCAATGGTTTGATTTCTTTTTTTAAAATAAGAATTTTATGATGGTAAATTTGTCATCAAGATCAAAGTATGGAAGGAGAGGTTTGATTTATGGCCACTCTTTCCTCTTATCTCTGTTGTCTGGAGTACTGTGAGAAAGCTTACCATTAACCAATCAAGTTATTTGGATGAAACATTAACCTACAACATCATGGTCTGATTATAGATTCTGGTTAACCATCCATGAATTAACAAACCAAGAATCAGTCCATTAGGTTAAGCTATGAATAAATCAGTCACATTAAAGCGTAGCAGGTAATGAGAATGCACATTTTGTCATACTTAATATATAGAGGTTTAAATATGGAAAATAACAGACTGCCTTTTTTCATGGTTATAATTTTGGAATTTTTCCAAGCTTGCTCCATAACTCACAGATAAATGCACACCTACATGGCTGCATTATTTCATATACTTTACATTAATATGCTAAAGAGACTGACGTTGGCAAATTTGATTAATCTGTTTCAAATTGTTCCTCTAAACAATCTTGAGAGGTGGGTTGGACTGAGAGTGTTTGGCATAAAATCTTCCAGTAACTTTACAGCTGAGTGAAGATATAAATATGGATCTTCCCAGCTTTATTCCTGCTTCCTAATATCCGTGCCACATGGATTCTCATTCAAAGCCTGCTTCCTGTTTTAGCCCAACCTGGTGAACTGTCTGTGACTCATTCACATATTAGCTTAGCTTTCAGCTTCATTGTCATTTTATAATACAATAAAAACAAATAAGTCCAAGACAACATACAAGTGAATCAAGAGTGTTGATTGCATGCCAGCTTTTATTAAACTCTTCTTCTCCTTTATTTTGCCAGTGTATAATAAATTAGGGGAAACATACAACTGTGGCTTTTCTCTGAGGCTTTTCAAATTTAATTCTAAAATCACATTTGCAAATGTGGATCCATTGGTTGAACATATCTGCATGTTACCGCAACAAAAACAACTTACATAGGAAAAAAATGTACTATAAAACAAGCTCCAAAACCAAACAAAACAACAGCAACACAAGAAGAATAAAAAATAAAATTTGATGGTGACATCAAATCCAATCAAGAGAAGATTTTCCAAAACAATTCAGTCTTCAGGAGGTTTTGAAAGGCCAGCAAAGAGGGAGCTACCTTAATATCCATAGGGATGCTGTTTCATACTATCTCTGCAATAAAAAAGAAGCACAATTTTGCTTCTGGGAAGGGTGGGATTGACAGGAATTTCCCTGTGCTAGATTTCTTGGGTTAGAGTGTACGATGTTCATGGCCCTTGACTACTAGTTATGTGGCCCCACAAGACAATAAATAAAGGAAGTTTGTTATTTATATACATTAACCATATTATCTACTGTATTTTATATGTAGCCCAAGACAATTCCTCTTCACTCAATGTGATACAGGAAAGCCAAATGTTTGGACAACCATGGTTTATATGGTGTAGGACAGTGATGGCGAACCTTTCTGCATTGAGTGCGTGTACATGCGCTCGCCAGGGCCACAACCCAGAAGATGAGCTGCTAAGGGGGCATACAAGCACCGGAAAATGAACTTCCAGTTTCCAGTTTTTCCAGCTTCTGGCACTGCCGCATGCACAAAAGCCTGCTAAACGTCGCATACGCATGCACGCCAGAAACCCGGAAGAGGATTGGGAGATACCGCGCATGCCAGGCGATATGGCTCTGCATGCCACTTCAGGCACACATGCCATAGGTTTGCCGTCATGGAGAAGAGCAGAATGAGCTGGAAGATGGCATTAAATGTGTCATTACTTTGGAGTCATTGCATTGCCACAAGAGACTTAAGTCCAGCCCTCTGTGAATTCCGATGACCCTTATCTAGCACCAATTTAGCTTTGATCATTAGTTGACCAGATTTTTGTACAGAAATAGCAATAATAAACTCTTCGCTGCTTTGAACACAATGTATATTTCTGGTTATTTGTGTCTGATAGATAGTTTCATACAAATCAGCCTAATTATAGGTATCTTCTACAGCACTTTTCTCAATTTTAGCAACTTTATGGTATTAGGATTTCAATTCCCAACATGCTATTTTAAATTCAGGGAGTCAAAGTCCATTCATGTTAAAATTTCTAAGGTTGAAAAACACTGTTTGGACACCCTCTAGGTCAGAAGTGGGTTTCTACTGGTTCGGACTGGTTCTGCCAAGTAGGTAGTAGGCCGCTGGTGACATCACGGAGCCGGTTCTGTTGCTGATGGCGCCACCATCTTTTTTGGGGAATTTGTTTTTTGAAAAAAAAAATCCTGATTTATTCTTCTTCTGCGCATGTGTCGCCATCTTGTTTTCAGCCTTCTTTTTTGATTTTTTGACGGCTTTTTTCTACTGCGCATGCACGCACGCACAGGGTGCGCATGCGTGTGAGGCACACCCACGCGGCGTGGGAGGCAGAGAACCACTGGCAAGGTAAATTAGAACCTACCCCTGCTCTAGGTGGAGGGAGGAAACACATTCAAATTTAAAAAGCACCAATAACTCACAATCTCTGATTTTCTGTGTCTCAACTACTAGACCAAACTTGTTGATTTCATTTGTAATGCACTAATTCATCCAAGAGCTCAAGATGGCTTTGCATGGCTTTTCCCCAATGTTATTCTCACTACAAAGCTTTAAAGTGAATTTCAAAAGTTTGAAAAATGAAGACAAGCCAACAAAATGTATAAAATCTGTTCGACCTCACTATCTAATAGGTTGGAGGGAAATTCAGGCGACCCATAGAGGGCACACATCAAAGTCCTCTCAATGGTCATTTTGCATTGATAAAACAGATTTTGTCTATGTTCCCTGATCATCTGCTACCATTCTGCTATTGTCTCCCAAAAGAACTGGGCACAGTTGTGGTCTACCAAAATTATACAAAAATGCTGGACTATTTGGCCAGCTGTGATTTAACTTGCTGATTGAGAGCAAGATGTAGAGAGGTGCAATTGTCCAATGGTATAATAATGAAACCGAAATGGTGGAATCAACTCTTTCCTATTGCCACCCAAAGACCATAGAAAAATCTGGTACTCAGCATATTTTTTCTAGATTAAGAAGAGAAGAAAAATCCTAAATAAAAAGGCTGCGTCTCAATTTCCTTTTGTATATTTGTTTGTTTTGTTTTACCTAAATCATCATGGATTATGACAAATATTAGACGTAGGAGGAAAAATACAGGAACGAGGTCAAATAATATTTTTACGTATTGGTTTCTTTGTTGCAATAAGTATATGTCACCTGTTTATCAGACCCCAGGAATTTAATAATATTAAGATATTAAAACACCATATAATTACATATTAAATTAAAATAAATGTTAATCCCTCTCTCAATTAAAAAATATTTTCCAAATTCTCTACAGAAGAGGACTGTTTTCACTAATTTCCTGAAAATTGGAAGTTAACCAAATCTCAGGAAGGAAGCTACTTCAAAATGAAGAAGTTGTTTCTGAAAAGATAATCCTCTAGTTCTGAGTGATATGATCTCTCTAAAGTAGGTGCATCCTCTCTCAATGAGACCATGTAGGACAGGCAGATATTTCCTGGATATGTTCCTGAAGGGGAGAAGGGCCCAAGCCACAGAAGGCTTTATAGATAACCATCAGCTCCTTGAACTGGGCTTGGAAGCATACCAGAAGCCAGCAATTCTCACATATAAGAATTGTTGAATTAGCTAGCACCAACCAACAAGTGTACAGCTGCACACTTTTCCAGCTATAATTTCTGAGTCATTGTCAAGGGTGATTGTATTCTTAGAATTTTTCTGCCACACACTGCAATGCAATGCAATTTTCCTCTCAGGCTGTCAATACACAAAATTGGGAGAGTGGCAAAGGCAAAGGAAGCAATAAATCACTTGGCTTATCATATACTGCACATTCATGGTGTCACTACTTGGGTCAAAACAAACCTGATGGTGACAAGATAATGTTCTGCAATCTGGACAACAAATCTCTCACTCCGATGTTCAGTTAACCTGGGGGATACTGGGAAAAGTTTTTTTAATTTGAGCATATCCTCACATATAAGAAAAAAGAGGAACAAACACAACATGTTGTGCAGGCCACCAAGACTCCTTTTGAAATTTGGAACATTGGAAAATATTTGAAATTATTTGGAAAATTCTAAATAATTGAACTTAGCCTGAAGAGATAAAAATTTACAGACAAAAGTTGCTTTAAAAAAAAAATGCCAGCAGAGTGTGCATAAGCATGTTGGAGAAGAAATAGTTATCCAATTGCTCTCTTTTTGTTAATAATTGACTTTGCTTATGTTACAGCCCTGCAGGTTGAAGAGATGGTTGCTTCTCCTTCTTTTACTATTTTTACACCTCTGTGCAGAAATCTCTTCCAGCCCAGTTAACTGCTGTAAGTGCCAGCTGCATCTTTATACCCTTTCCAGTTCCTGGAAGTGCGGCACTATGCCTGAGAGAGACATGAAGTAGCTCAGGGAGACAAATCAAGTTGCTTCAGCCAGGAAAACTGTGTTTTCCTCATAGAACGACATATCTAGGCAAAACGCAGCTGCCTCACATAAGGCCCAATAAAAAATTATTCAAGAGAGAAAACATCAAAATGGATTTGCTAGACTTGAGAACTAGACTGTAAACCAAATAACGAAGTCTAACCAAGAACTCTCATGGAAGAAAGGCATAGAATTTCAGAGTAATTACCCACACTTGGCTGTTGGAAAACCAAGACTGCAAAGACTTCAACACCCACGGTGGTCTTGTTGACCATTTCACCCAGAAATTAAATTATATCTGAAAACAGTGACACTGAACACGAGGACGTAATCCTTTCCCAGAACACTTGTTTATCATTCTACTTCATGCATGGAAGCTTAATTTAAAAAAAAATCCATTGATGACAATGATAGCCCCACCTGTGTGCTTATGTGAATTTTGAAAACAAATAACCCAGAGGGTAAAGAAGATTAACTTTCCCCTTTCCATATGATTGCCCAGACTGATATCATCTCACTGTGTGCTTACTTTAATATAAAGAAAAACCACAAAGACAAGGACAGGCTACCAGTATATAAAGTGGGTGTTAAAATCCCTGACATGCTAGTGTCATATACTTGGGTGTTTGTTCTCAAAAATTGTATACCTTCTGTCCAAACAAAATTTTCCCAGTATAGTTGAGTCACTTTAAAATAGCAATTTCATTTTTTACCAGCTAACATTGTGATTAAAATATATTGCATATATGTCTGTTACATGTGTGTTCTCTGTGTTATATGACAACATCCATCCTAAACCAGCTATTTTTCATGGCAAACAATAGAATACAATTCAATCCAGCTTCATAAATAGTTTTATTGTCTTCTCTTTTTATTCAATCCTATTCCGCTAAGCCTTTGGTCATTTAGAGGATAAATTTAGGAATGTTGGACAATTTTTAAGATAATGAGATTTCTAATTATGTAATATGGTAGAAATATTGACATGATATCAGATAGTTATATTAAAAAGGCTACATATGGACTGATAGGGGAATATAATGTCTATAATCTAGACATAGGTTTATAATATGTTAGATTTTATATTTCATATTTTATAATTTTATCTCTTATGGTTTTATCTAAATGTGATATGAATGTGCTATACAATAAGTAAATAAAATAAATGTCAGATATAACCTTGAGATTAAATTACCGCATTTTTCAGAGTATAAAACACACTTTCACCCCCTCCTAAAAGAGGCTGAAATTTTGGGTGCATCTTATACTCTGAATATAGCTTTTTCAAACCTTTTTTCAGAGTGAAGTAATCTTTGCAGGCTTTTTTCATTGCTACTCCCTCCGAAGAAGCTTCTTTTTAGACCTAACGAGGTGCTAATGATCTTCCTGGCTTTGCAGGCTTTTTCATTGCTTTTCTCTATCAGCTGTGCTTTAGAAGCTTTTTTTCAGTCCTAACCAGAAGATAAAATAATGTGCTGAATCTGACCAGACTAAGGACGCTAGCCAGATGAATACCTGCTAGGCAGATCCCCCCCCTATTTTCCTCCCCAAAAACTAAGGTGTATCTTATAGTCCAAAAAATTCTTTTCTCTGAAAGTACAGTGAGGTGCAATAAACCCAAAATACATTTTTTTGGGGATAAACCATAGTTTATTGAACATTTTCATACCAATGTTAAGATAGTAGCTATTGTTTAGACAAAACAGGAACAAATTGATAAATCAGTCCAAGTTGAAAAAGTAACATTATATGAACAATCCCCCTGAAAACTCTTTATACCCCAAATAGAGTAGAATAGAACTATGCTGTTCTATTTAGCCACTTTTCTAAGCTGTGTACATGCGTGCAAGTCACATGCACGAGCGAAGCGCATGCATGGAAGGATGCACAATCACATTTTCGGTGCGCGGCAAACGGGTATAAAATTATGTGAAACCCACCTCTAATTTAAACTGATATGCAACTGGTGATCAAATATCAATATTTTGAAAATCTGTTGAGAAACCACAAAAGTCAATAGACAACAACTGTATTAACAAGAACATTCAATAATCTCACTTCAATAATTAGAGTAATAGAGTCTGAAGGAACACTTTTGGTCACTGATTGGAAATTCACTGCTCATTACACTATCTGAAGTAAAGATAAAGTAAAGTAAAGATTCAGGGATATTTGTCTTGTCTCTCCTTTAATCCAGCCAGTGAAAGGGAATTCACAATGTCCCTAGATAATAAGTTTCATTATTAAGAAGTTTTTTAAATAACATCCAATTGGAATGTCTTTGGAGATTCTCAGTCATCCGGGTCATGGTTGTCCCAAAGGTGCTTTTTTCAAGAGGCAACTGGACTCAG
Source organism: Pseudoxenodon macrops (assembly GCA_032467955.1). NCBI lineage: Eukaryota > Metazoa > Chordata > Lepidosauria > Squamata > Pseudoxenodontidae > Pseudoxenodon > Pseudoxenodon macrops. The sequence continues at coordinate 73,746 of JANHFT010001454.1, forward strand.
CTCATCCAAGAAGCTCCTTCAGCTCATGAATGAAAGCTAACAAAGTTTCCTGGATGAGAAGCAAAATGTCTTCAAAGAAAAACCAGAAAGTCCAGTTGCCTCTTGAAAAAAGCACCTTTAGGAAATCCAATTGGAATCTCTGGTCCTGAAATTTAAGACTGTTACTTTGAACGCTTCCCTCTGGAGAGACAGAAAACAAACTTTTTTCTATGAGACCTGTCTAATCATATCACATTTCTATTCAGTGATCTTTCTTGGGTTGTCCTCATAACCAATTTCCTCCATTTCTCATATAAGTGTTAACTATACTGTATTTATTTAATGTATTTGTAAACCACCCAGAATCACCTATGTACAGTATGAGTTGTGTGGCTATGTATATATTTGTTTAATAAATAAATTTGTACTGATTCCATTGCAAGTTTATCATAAAGGTTCCAACCAAGCTTTATGAGCATACTAGTTGTAGCAAAAAATTTAAATAGTTGGATGGCTTCAATTGTCAAATGAAATTCTCATCATTCTGAAACCACTTAAGCTTTTTCATGGATTTCTTTTCCAAAGAAGCCTGCATATTTAGTATCAAACTTTATTGATTTTCTTACTGATGTACTCAAACCAGAGATTTTCCCAAGTGAGTAAAAACAAGGAAATGTTTTAGAAAGTTAAACCATACTTGGCTTTGTAATAGTACCTCATTTGAAATCTCTATTTTATTATCCAAATCTTCAAGGACAAAAGGAATGTCACTAATTCTTCGTAATAGCAAAATAAGATCTGAAATTACATTGATAATGTGGCACCTATTAGATACTATTAGGTAAATTCATTGACCATGGCTCTAATTTACCGGTACCCTTCAGAGCTTCTGAAATATGAAGATTCATAACTTAATGATTCTTATTCTTTCTTTTTCTCTGTGACCAGGACAAAAGTTCAAGGATTATTTCTTGTAATATTTTTTTCTGTGTCACCTTTTCTGTAGGAGCCATACCATAATTCAGGGATAATTTGTGTATAGCTCCCTCACACTGTAAAGCTTTGTAGTTCTTACTGTATGCATCACAATGGAAAAAAGAGATAATTTATCAAGAGTGGGTATCCTTGAATCCCTGTCTGTGAACAAATCTGATTATTCCACACAAAGTTTGTTTCTCATAAAGAAACTTTTCTTGCTTTTGAAAAGTCCACATATCAAACATGAATCAGAAAAACCAGTAAGGAAAGATATGGGAGAGGAAATAGAAATAGCTACATGAAGGCATTTTGCAATAAAGAGAATATGGGGAATATTTATGCCACAACACTGAGACAATCAAGGCAATATCAAATATTCAACAATTCTTTTTCACTGCTTATGTTCATATGACTGAATAAAAAACATTCACATAAATGAAAATGGAACAAACAGCAAACCATTTTAACATATATTACTATCTTCCACCAAAATATTTTAATCAAATTTAAATTTTGCTTAGATGAAAATGCAAGTGCTATTTTCTCTCTCTTTCTCTCTTCACACATATGTCTTCATTTCAATGGGTTTAGTGCTTAGATGCCTTAACATTAAAATTTTGATCCTTCTAATTCCACCCCTCTCCATAAAGGTCAATTCTATTTCTGTTTTTGGCAACCTGTTCACATTTCTCACTTTTTCATTTCATGTTCATTTTACCAAGTCTTTTCTTGGAAAAGAAAAATGTTTAATTTTCTTATTTTCATTTTCCCCTTGGAAATGTTCCACAGTTATGACACCTAAGTCTACATTTGAGAAGTTTTAAAAAACACATTTATCTGGATACACTTAATCACTGAGAATATTGCTCAGATGTCGTATTGATGACAAGTCAAGTCATATTTTTTTCTCAGAAAGAAACACAATACATGAGAATCTCATAGTTGGATGCTGTAAAACTGATAAAAAGCTAACAAAGGGATCAGGTATTAGTTTAGAATGAAACTGAGAACTAGGGAACATATTTGATTTAAAAACAACAACTAAGAAGAGACACAGAAATGGCTGAGACCAAAAGCGGCAGTTGTGATTTTGGAAAAGGATTCCATAAAATCCAACAGAATTTTTAATTTTATTTAGTGACAAATATGATATTAACTCCCTTAAACTGTATATCCATTGAAGTTGATTTTACAGCCTTTGAGAATAACTGCTTTCATTAGCATCTGCTGTAGCTGATTGATCAAATTGTCATAGCCCAAAGTGTGTCAGAGGAATTGAAAAAACCCTCTAGTCAAATATTTAATAATGTTTGTCTTTAAAGAGAAATACTGAAGTTCTCACTTCAATGGCCTGTTGACACTAGCCAACATACTTAATATCTCAACTATGCATACTTCACTTTTTTTTCTAGCTATGTTTTCAAACTGGGCTGCAAAAAACAAAAAGCTCTGGTGTTGTTATTTATTAAATTTATGCATCATTTGACTTCCGGTGACTCTGGGCAGTTTTCGATTGATCTTGATCTGACAACCGTGGTTGTGATTCTTTACACAGAGTCAGCTATGCTCCATGTACTGAATTATCAGTGTGATGGCTCTTGATCTACCTAGGTGAAAAACAAGTGATGTGAAGAAGCATAGACATGGCCTTGGGAAAGGAGAAAAAATGAATGAACGGTTAAGTAGGGGCCTGAGAAAAAAGAATGGGTAAAAAGAAACTCAAAACAACAACACCCTGTTATTTTTTGATATAAGATTATCAGCCATTCAAGACAAGGAGAGCAAGAAACAGACACAACAGCAATTCCAGGAATGCTCTTTACTGTTGTAGGGTAGAGTAACAGAATCTTGAAAATTTCTGAGTTTCTCTCAGTTTCATATTATATCTGACAAAATTCATTCATTCATTCATTCATTCATTCATTCATTCATTCATTCATTCATTCATTCATTCTCAAGGCCAGCCTATATTACCTCATAAGTGACGAATCTACTAAGGAATGATAGAAAATATGCAAGTGCCAAATTACGGGTGGTTTTGTTTTAATCTGATGGAAAGTTTTTCATATATGGTGAAAGGAAAATGATTCCCTGTAACTTGTACAAATATTCTAATATTCATTGTTAGGGAGGAAATAACCCCCCACCATAGTTTTACTTAGTCTACCCATTCCATGTTACCGGAAGATGTCTCTTTATGGTACAACTTTATTGCCTCAAAAATGGAAGGTTCAAGGAAGTAGTAGCAATAACAATAGCATTTACACTTACATACCGCTTCATAGTGCTTTACAACACTCTCTAAGAGCAATCTCTAAGAGTCAGGATATTGCTCCAAAAATCTGGGTCCTCATTTTACAGACCTCAGAGGGATAGAAGGCTGAGTCAATCTTGAGCCGATCAAGATTGTTATATAATATTATAATAATATTATATATTATTATAATATTATAAGCAACTGCATCCTCTTCGCTGATGACATAAAACTATTTAACATCACTGACAGTACTGCTGTCCTACAAAGTGAGTTTGACTATGTGTCAGAATGGTCGAACAATTGGCAACTTCAAATCTCAACCAACAAATGCTCTGCCTTACACATTGGCAACAAAAATCAGAACATTAATACAAACTGGGTGGATATGACCTTGTAGACGACACTTACTCTGCCAAGGACCTAGGAGTACTCATTTCAAAAGATCTAAGCCCCAGAGCTCACTGTAACAGCATTGGCAAAAAAGGCATTAAGAGATGTTAACCTAATTTTGTGAAACTTCTTCTCCGGTAATATTGTACTGCAAACCAGGGCATACTAAATCTTCGCCAGACCAATTCTCGAATACAGCTCATCTGCCTGGAATCCATACTGTATAACGTATATTAATACAATTGAGCGAGTCCAGAGGTATTTCACAAGAAGAGTACTCCACTCCTCTGCTTGCAACAGAATACCTTATGCAACCAGGCTTGAAATTTTGGACCTGAACAACCTAGAATTACTCCGCCTACAGTCTTCAGCTTCAACCGCAATAATACACAGGCAAACAATAGATACAAACTCAAATGAAACTGCACCAAACTAAAAAATACGACTTCAGCAACAGAGTGATCAATGTCTGGAACTCACTAACTGATTCTGTTGTTACATCCTCAAACCCCCAAAACTTTAACCTTAAACTGTCTACCATGGACCTCACTCCATTTTTAGGAGATCTGAAAGGGAGCATGCATAAACGTACCAGTGTGCCTACCGTCCCTGTCCTACTGCTTACATTTATTTGTTTATTTATTTTAAATATGAACAAGCAGAGCTGAAAACAACAAAAATCTTGATGCAGGTATAAACTCTTCTATGGAACTTCCTTCATTCTCTTCCCACAGTAAATGTTTCTTCTTTTACAATACCAGTAATCTATTTCTTGGCTGACAGAAAGAATTCCACTTATTTTATGTTTTTCATCCCCATCAATAGACATGAAAAAGTGGTTTATGAACTAGGGTAGTTACTGCAGCATATCGTATATGGATATCTGATAATGCTGTTCAAATGCTTCTTTTAAAAAGATTTGGTCAAATCATCCTTTTGAATTGAATTGCCAAATAGAATTGTGGATCAGTTTGATGTACCAAATCAATCAAATTCCTTCAGATCAATTTGGTGATTTGACTTCAAAGCATATATACACATACTTTTTACCAAATCAGTGATCTAAATCAAATTGATACCACTTGTAAGACTGAATGATTGATATGAACCAGCTTCATAAATCAAGCTAGCACCATTAAACCTGTAATACCTGAACCTGAACAAAAGTTTGAAGAGAACATTTTCAAACTGAGAACCATTCTTTAGAAAGAGAGAAAGATGAAAGGCTATTGTTCTCTTTCTATCAACCTTAATCCTTGATAATATCTCTACATACATCCTATTGTATATCAAACTTCCAATAATGCTGACAGTTTTTAATGTTTAAAGGAAGCAGTTAATGGATTTCCAAGGGTAAGAACAATACTTCGATCATTATCTTGTCCTAGTAATATTTTTTCAATAAATTATTGAGTTTTAACCACTTTTTGAACAGTTCATTTAAATCCTGGAATTAATTCTGGAATTAAATTGTAAGGATATGTGCAATTTGTGGAAAATGAATCTTTTAAAAATCAAAGCATAGTGGACGCTGTTAATATTTTAACATTAAATCTTCAGATTAGGATAGACTCTAATATGCAGTAAGACAGAAAAACTCATTAAAAGTCCTAAAAATATAAAAGCAGTGACTGGATTAGGTATTAAGTACATTTTTAACAACAAAAATACTAGAGCAGCTGCTTTTTGTCATAAACAAGCTTCTTTTTAGAGTGCTTTTTAGTCTTATCTTTTAATTAAAATTGAACTTTAAAATAGATGGCTCAGCCCTGAGTGCTTATTAAGTAAAATAGTAGTGGAGCGAAGGTAGGCTCACACATTAATATGATATCTTATTATATGTAAACTTATTCCAGCATATTAAACAGTTTAATTCTTCAGGTAGTCTGACTTTAATATTAGTTATCATCAGGGCAGAAAATAAAATAGTGTTGTGTTGAAATCATCGTTCTTTTGTCCCAACCTATTAAATTCAGAGCTTGAGTTTTAAACACTTCTGATTTCATAGTTTTCTCCCCAAACCTAATATTCATCTCAGTTATTTAAGGTAGAACCTATGTGAAATATACTTGTAAGACTCAGCCTAAGACCATAAGGACTAGACATAAGGACTAAATGAAGCCCAAGGCAAATCTAATTATTTCTCTAATTGAGTTCTGGGAATTCTCTAAAAAAGTAGAAAATCTGTAACAAAGGACTTCATAAATCTTATGAAGAAGATTTTAAAAAATTGAGTATGTTTAATATGACAAAGAGAAAGCTAAGGGGAGGCATACAGCAGTCTTCAAATGCTTGAAGAGTTACCATAGGAAAGAGAGTGTAGATCTACACCTTTCAAGGGTAGGATAAGCAACAATTTCCTCCTTGAGGAGAGATCCAACCTTGAAATCAGGAAGAATGCCCTGATTATAAAAGCAGATTATTAAGCAGTAGAATAAGCCTGCTTTCTGGACTTGTGGGTACGTCATCACTAATGTTTTTTTAAGTAAAGTAGGAATTCTTAACTTAGGGTCTACAAACACTATGGAACTTTGGATAGATTGTAAGAGGTCTATGAACATGGACAGGAAAAACAAACACATACAAATATTCTCATGAACCTGCCATTGAAATTTGGCTTTGTGTTCAATGTTGTACATATATGCTCAACAAAACAAATAAATTTTACAATCTTAAAATATTATAACCTAAAACGATATTGCTATTAATTTTAATGGATTAATGAAAAGCATATATATTTATATATTACTTATTTGTTACTTTTAAATATTTGGTAACTATTTCATATAATTGGTTTCATTTGTAACTGGGACTGTGAAGTGAAAGAAACAAAAACATGTTGGTTGAAAGAACTGAAAGCCAATTCTTCAGTCTAAGTTTGTGTTCCAATGTATCTTATATATTCCTAGGGTATTTATAAGAAAGAAAGACTAGTGACTATTATAGACTATAGAATGTCTTATTTCAGCCATTATATTACAATTTTTCTAATTATATTTTTTTTACTCAACTCAAAAGTGTATCATATACTTTCATCCACGACAAGATTCCAGAATATGATACAAATACTAGCATTACATGCAAATTAAATTTGTAATTCAGGGGAAAGAGCTTATCTCTTTTTACCAGAAGTGGATTACTTTTCTTCAGAAAAGGAACAAACTGCTATAAATACAGCATCCATTAATAGAACAAGTAACCTGCACCATGCTATACATTTCAAACTAATTATGTTAGAGAATTATCAGCTTTCTTTCATCTTATATGTAGTGCAAATTCTATGACACTTACTATAGCCCTGTAAACTTGACTGATAGAGATTCTTTAGCTGTCCTTTGCAAAACATTCCCATCTTGCCTTTCTTTCAGTGTTTTTTAAATCATTTTTATTGCAATATTTTATTGTCACTGGCCCGACCATCATCAAATTGAGTGTCACTAGTAAATCTTGGGAATCCTTGTCTAGAGTGTATAAAAGTAGTTTTACATCCTGCTTTGTGGAGTTTTGCTCTTCTGAACAGATCTTCTGATACATGAAAGATAATGGACTTGGGGAATGATGGAACAGTCATTTCTCAAAATTGTTCTTTCTTCTGCTTGCAGTTCTGTCAAAAGTTTGGTAACATTGGAAAGTTTCTCCTTTTGAGAGAACACTGGTAAAAAAAATGATATTTAAATCTTGAAAATCAGACACCTAGTGTCACCACTACTATGTACATTGAGATAGTTCAATCAGGACAGTTAGTCATAAATGATTAAAAATCAAATTTAAAAATGACGATAAAATTACTAAATTACCGGAAATGCTATAGTTTCAGTCCATTAATAGTCTTGACTTCCAAGGTTAGTATTTTGAGGTTTAGACATAGGGATGTCCTCTTCACATAATTTCTGCTCAGAACACAGTGACAAGCAAAGCCAATTTGGATCCTAAAATGAGATGCCTTCAGTGGTTTTATGGCAGTTGGAATATGTTGGTTTTCTGAAATTCCATCCACAGTTACATTTATTTTATGTGAACATCTTGCCACACAGAACAAAGTTGCAGACTTTCTATTGTATCATCTAATTGTTTACCATATAAATCCATCTCATAATGTCTGTTATTATACTTATTGATTTTGTAGGCTTTCTATACCACAATCATAAAACTTTGGATGAGTTGGATATGTAAATCAACCATACATAAAAGTTGAAGAGGTCTGAAGACTGATAATTTTCTGTAATTGCTCTTGTGCCAACTTCACATTGCCAAGATGCAATCTTCACCTTCTACTTAAGGATTATTTTTATTCTGTGTAACTAATCTTGGCTAACAGGAAAATATAATAAACTCTTGTTTCTTTTACAAGGGTGATTAGTTTCCCCCCCCTCACCTAAACATTGAGGATACATTCTAACCAGCTGTTTTTCCCTTCTTGAAATATTATTTTACTAATAAATAATTTAGCATATTGAATCTTATATTGAGTGTTGATGCATGCTATGCAAAAACCTTACATTGGAAGCTCAAGTTTCATTTCCATTTTTCTTATTTTACTCTTGAGTTTTTCATTGTTATTGTTTCCTGGAGAGCTGGAATATTGGTAATTTGGTATTTGTGTAGTCAAGATAGAAGCAGTTATTGCCATTTTTCACATTCTTTGTCTTTAATATTAATTCAGTTTAATGGCAGCTTATCTGGAGCCTGAAACTGAGATTGTGATCTCCTAAGCATAAGCTATTTTTTTACATTAAAAAAACCCTTACAATTGTTTTATTAATGGAGACTCGTATTTCATATCTTATATTCTTCTCCAAGGATTATCAGCTTTTATGAAAGGCCTCAGGAAGGAAAGAATATGTGTGCTTATTCTAAATATCCAAGAGATTTTATAGTTTTGGTTAGTTAATTTTCCAAGTTGATAACTGAAGAAGAAATATGAGATGAGAGAGGAGATTTTTTAAAATTTGGAGGGGGCAATATTATTTATTTATTTATTTATTTGAATATTTATATATTACCCTATTCCTAATGACCACTATGGTCCAACTAGAAACTTTTCAGAAATCTTCATGATTTCACTCATTGTTCATAAATTACATTCATATTGTGTAGCTAGCCACAGATCAGGATGGCATGTTGAGTTTTCTGCTCTTCTCCCAAACTAGATTTATTTTTAATTATTATAGCCAGTTTATATTTAAGCAGAATCTTAAGGAAGAAGGCTCTGCAAAGAGAAGGGATTCAAAGCTTAATTGGAAGACTCAAAGAAGGTTAGGGAGGTACCTCTTCCCAGCAATGAAGAAGAAGCAATGATGGAAGAAAATACATGGATACACATTTGATATGGAAGTAAATAGACAATTAATAAAAAAGGGAGAGAATTGAAGATAGAATGGGATAAACAGCTGTGGGAATAACTAAAGACTTAGCAGACATACCAGAACAAATGAGTAAACAATTTAAGCAATTATCAAACAAGTAGCAGATATTGCTCAGATTGCCAGCAAAGTCTAGTGATATGGCTACGACACTATCTCAGAGATAGGAAAGGCTCAGAAATAGTTTCTGAATTAAATATTGAATTGGCAGATTTGCAGGATTACAATAGGACAAATAATTTAAAGATCAAAAGAGTGTCAGAGAAAAGTAGAACAAGTAATCTAACTACATTTATCATCTCTGAAATTAATGTCCTGGGCATTGATTTGAACTTAAACAGAAATGGATATTGAATGTGCTCACTGCGTTTACTTTCCTAAAATACACATACATCTAGAGAGGTTTTAGCTAAATTTGTGAATTCAAATACAAAGGATAAAGTTATGAGGAAAATGATGTGAGCTGGAGTAGATTAAATGACAGAGCGAGAGAATATTCTTCTTCCAAAATATCAGTGTAGCTATGGTATGATACAGAGAAGAAAGGAATTTCAAGCCACTAACAGAAAAACCCATGCAGAATGAAATTCGATACAAACGGGGATTCCCTTTCAAGTTAAACATTTTTATGCCACAAGGACAAACAGTTATTTCTACTTTGACTGCAATGCATAACTTCTTGGCATGAGGAATGAAGGAAGCAGTCTATGATTTGTCCTTGGAACTGTAGAAAGCTTGCTGAACCACAAGCTGAAGATTAGATAAGCACATTATGCTGAGCTGTGGAATGAAAGAAATAATACTGCCTGTAATACTCTTTGAATTTTTAGATTTAAAGGAAGTGGGGTAAAAAAGGGAGTTAAATAAATAAGAATGAAGAATTAAAGTTAAAAAAAACAAAATAGATAAAAGGATGGCTAAAGAACTACAGTAATTAATTTTGGGAGTTGAATTGGTCAGTGAGGTCAAGAAGGAATCTCAATAGGTTACCATCCTCTTAGACCAGGCGTCTGCAACCTTTATCACTCAAGAACCATTTGGACCCGTTTTCCACAGAAAACAAAACACTGAGAGCCACAAAACCTGGGTGGGCATGGCCAAGTCAATGCCACTTCCACCAAGTCACATGATATACCCCCAACCATGCCTACCAAGGTTTTGCAGCTATTTTTTTCTATGGGAAATGGGTCTCTCTCTCCCACCTTCATCCCTCTCATTTCTGTTTTTCTCTTTTCCTGCCCCTCTCTCCTTTTTCTTTCTTTCTTCCTTTTCCTTCTTTGATTTATTTTCCTCTCATTCTCTCCCTCCATCATTTCCCCATTTCTCTCTCTCTTTTTTCCCCTTTCTTCCTCTCATTACTCTTTCTCTCCCTGTCATGTTTTTTTCTTTTTCCTCTCCCTCTCCCTTTTTCATTTTTTCTCTTCCTTCTCTCTTCATTTGTTTCCCTCTCCTTTCCCTCTCTTTCTCTCCCTCCAGCTCTCTCATTTCTCTGTCCCTCTCCCTC
>JANHFT010001454.1:90217-110359 GCA_032467955.1 Pseudoxenodon macrops
GGGGCTCCTGTGCTAATTGTACAGGTATCTGATGTGATTTTGCCTAGCTTCACCTGCTGCTTCCTGTCTGTTAGGAACCTTGTGATCCACTTACAAGTGTGTTCAGGTACCGCTAGCTGATTTAGTTTAGTTAGAAGAATGTCTACTTTGATGGCATTGAATGCTGAACTAAAGTCTACAAAGGGGATCCTTGCATAGGTCTTTGGAGATTCAAGATGTTGTAGGATGTAGTGCGGAGCCATATCATGAAAATCAAAAAATGTTGGAGGAAATTATAGAACAAAAAATTGATATGAAACCAGAGTTATTTTTACTGGGTATTATAAAAGGAAATATAAGCAAAAAAAATCAATACATTATGCTTCACATAATAACTGCAGTCAGGATCATACTTGACCAACATTGCAAACAAGAAAATATCCCCTCAAGCACTATGATAGTAAAAAAAAAGGTGCTCAAATGTGCGGAAATGGATAAAGTAATAATAGAATTAAAAGAAAGAGAGGAAACAGAGTACTATAAGACCTGGAATAGGTGGTATAATTGGCTCAAAAATAGAAGTAAAATTAATGCATAAAGTGTACACAGAAATTGTATTAAACTGGAATTGTATATATGTATATTTATATATATTTATAAACATGAAAAAAGATCCTAAAAGATGTATCTAAAACTTTATATGTTAATATTAAGATATACATATTAGAATTATATATATTATGTATTAAGAAATATTATGTTTTCACCTACTTTAAGGTTGTCTGGCCTTACACATTGTTTACACACATTGGATGAGTTTACAACATACTCATTTTTTTCTTAATCTTTTTGTGATGTACTTTATTTCATAATTTTATGAAATATTTTAATGACAGTTGTAAAAGCAAATGCAAAGTAAAATCAGAAAAAGAAATAGAAAGAAAAAGTGCAAAAAAAGTGAAAGAAAAAAGAACAAAGACAAAGAAAATATATAGAGAAATAACTTTCAATCTTCATCAAACAAATGATTCTTCTTCCCGTAACCCAACCCTTATTTACGTGCATATCCATAAATCATCAATTTTTCAATCCTGGTACCAGTAGAAAGTCCATAAAGAACTATCAGAACTTTGTAAACATGTTATGTTTACCTTGATCAACCAAACCAACTCTATATCCCTTCCTTTGGTTCTAAAAATCTTGAACTCATTCAGAGGTCACTGGATTTGGTCCCTTTGCAGTTTTTCTCTTTCCCATCCCAGGGGCTTCTTGGAAGCTTTAACAGACTTATTTTGCAAATATAGCAAAGGATCATTATCTAGGTGATTGTCTTGACTTGTCATTTGCCTTTCCGCTTTGATTTTCAAAGCTTTAATCAGCTTCTTTTCCATGTCCAATAAAATATTATTTGCCTGGTCATTTCCTTGGCTTGCCATTTGTAATTCCACTTTAATTGCCTTCATTATTTTGTAATACCCACTTTTAAAAAATATCCAGTATTTCTGATTCTAGCATTCCTGTGTCAGATTTAACATCTTTTCAAAATAGTCTATCTATAGAAGCAGACTCAATGGGACATTTCTGATATTGTGACTAATAATGTCTGGCTCCCTTCTTTGAGAATTTCCTGCAGTATTATATTTTTATAATAATTTTAATAATTTTTATTGAAGTTTTAAAATGCAAAGATGAAAAACTAATAAAAAATTAAGAAAAAAATTATTTGTGTGTGTGTAGAGAGAGAGAAAAAAAGAGAGAATGGAAAAATATAAATTATTAATTTCTGTAACATTTCAACCAAAGATATCTTTATTCCATATCTCATCTTTTATCTATTAATAAATAAATAGCAAATAATAAAGCCACATCATTCAATCATAATCAGTAAAAGTCCATTAACGTTTAATATTTAACCTTGGACAAATAAATCAATTTTATATTCTTTCATTTGTACAGTAATTTTTCATTTTCTCTAAAAATGCAATTAAAATCCTTTCTTTCCATATCTGATCTCATATCTATCTTTTTTGTCTTCAGTTCTTTTTTTCTTTTCTTTTATGATTTCCCTGTTTGGTAAAACCTATTTAAATAAACATTAAAACAATGAAAGGCTGGTTATTAACAATAATCAGATTTTTTCCCTGGATAAGGCCCCAAGGCAAGTGATGTTTACAGCTGAATTTCCAAGTGCTCTCAAGGTAGAGGTTGATTGTTTACCTGAAGAACTCGACTAGCACAGGGGACAGTGCTTTTTCCTTACACAAGCAAAAACTCCCTTGGGAGCATTAGGAAAAAATCTTTTGGCGTCATAATAATATTCCCATTTCAGATTGTCAAGAGGACAGGTTTATTGCAACTGCTTCTGTAGGGAGCTGAGGACTTCTAATCTCAAGAAGGTTATTTTACTTGGAAAAATAATAAGATTCCCATATAGGCTGATCTACGGTATTTGTTCAAAGCGTCTTGGCAGGAAAATGTACTTGGCTTCATTCAGGTAAGTTTGGCATCATGAGGCATCATTTAGGGAGGTGTCCCCTAAGCTTCTACCATTCTAGGAGCTACTAGGTCTATACTAGTCCTCCCATGGCCCCTCTTCTCACAGCTGAGTCTCAAGGCTGTCAGAGGCTGTCTGGCTCACATGGGTCCAGTATAGAAGAATAGAACAGAAGAAGTTCCAAGGTGTTCACTTTTCCATCTTTTGATTTCCCCCAGAAGCAGGTCTATGCATGGTGGAAGCTGAATTCTGAACCTTCATCTTTGGGGACAATCAAATACAAGTTGGATTAAATGTGGTTCCCTATAATTTTCTGCACAGAGTGATGCCTGATAGTGAGACTGAATTATAACCCTGTGATCTTGCGAGCTAGAGGGTTGCATGACAAATAGAAACTTCAAAATATATTGAATTGCTCTTGTTTTCTGGAGAAGGATTCCAAGGGTCCAGAAATACGGGTTTTTCAACAAAGAAGTACATCCTTGTATTAGATAATATGGACATCACAGTACTGAAGGGAAGAATTTGGGTTTGAGGTAGTTTGTGCTAATTGAGGAGTTTGAATGCAAGTAAGCTTTAAAAGGCTGGATACTGAAGGTGTCCCAGAACAAAGTAATTAACTTCGGCAAAAATGGATTCATTACTCTATTGTACTACTGCTGCTATTGTAATACTATTTTATTAGTATTATGATAGAGGAGACACTTGATGTTTGCTCTGATTTTGTGGAAACTGCTAATTTTGTTTTTCCCAATAAGTTGCCTGCTACATGTTCAAATTACAGCTTCCACAATTATCAGACAGCCCAAGTCATCACTCGTTGCTACTTTGAAATAATTCTGACTTTTTGGAATTGCCCTCCTGTTCATTGCGTTGAAGACAGATAATTTGTATACGCAAACCTTGCATCTCTTTCAAAGCTCTTGTACATCCACATATGTAGACGTTATTCATACTGGACTCAGTATGGGCTAATGCCTACAGAAGTGTATAAAATTATAAACTAAGCTCCTCCATGGACCCTTATGCTTCCTTTAACAAAAGGCACAACTCCTTGGAGTCCCAAAATATCAGCTGGGGATGCCAACACAATTGGCATTAATAAAAATAAATATACAAATCTCCATTTTATTATAAAATTAATATCCTTAACTTATAAAGATTTTGGCTTTAGTGCACTATTAAATAAGTGATGTAAAAGAAAGAAGATAAAAGGATAACAAACATGAACAAAAGAAACAACAGTTTAGATACACAGATTAACATATTAACAGAGTTGGAAGGGACCTTGCAGGTCATCTAGTCCAACCCCCTGCTCAAGCAGGAGACCTTACACCATTTCTGACAAATGGCAGTCCAATCTCATCTTGAATGTCTCAAGCATTGGAGCTCTCACAACCTCCGAAGGCAAGCTGTTCCACTGGTTCATCGCTCTCACTGTCAGAAAGTTCCGCCTTATTTCCAGGTTGAATCTCTCTTTGGTTAGTTTCCATCCATTATTCCTTGTCTCTCCATCATGTGCTTTGGAAAATAGCTCGACCTCTTCCTCTCTCTGGTAACCCCTCAAATATTGGAACGTTGCTATCGTGTCTCCCCTGGTCCTTCTCTTCGCTAGACTAGCCATGCCCAGTTCCTGTAACCGTTCTTCATATGTTTTAGTCTCCAGTCCCCTGATCATCCTGGTTGCTCTCCTGTGCACTTTCTCTAGAGTCTCAACAACTTCATTATAGTGTAGTGACCAAAACTGGTCCATGGAGCTCAACTCAACTTGATTGATCTTGCATACGGAAGGGAAAAGAATTCCACTCAAACCTCAGATTTTGCAATTGAAACAACATAGGCAGGGATTATATCTGGAAAAACAGCAAAATAAAATTCAAGCAAAATGCTTTCTTCCCTTTCCTCTCCATAGCTATGGTGAACCTTTCTAGAGAGATAAGGCAATTAAAAAGAAAAAGAAATGCGGATATACCACCTATAGTCCCTGAAGTAGGAGTGGGGAAGTGGGAAGAAACAGTCCACAGATTAATTGACAATAATTTTTAAGATCCTTCCAAATATGTTTGAGGAATGGCAATCATTTATCTGATAGAATAGAAATATAAATTAAATATGACAGTGACCATATTATGTATCTTTAATTTTGTGTTAGTTAATTTTGGTGACATTTAAATGAAACAAAACCATATTTAATTTGCTTGTTGCTCCTGCAGACTGTTTGGAAAGCAGCACTTCATACACCCTCCAAGATTAAATAAGGCCCACATTGCCATAAGAAAGATCTTGGGTAAGGTAGTGAAAGGTAGGTCTATAGAGAAAAATGGTCTTGGCTAAGAATCAGATGGAGGTATCTCCATCAGCTTCTTTCCATGTGTAGTTTTCACAATGCAGACTTCTTTATTGTAATTCATTAAATTGGATTCTTACCAAAATTCTCACCATGAATTCTACTGCTATTCTATTGACAGGTAGTGTATTGTGATTTACACATTGAGTTTCTGACATAATTTTCAATTTTTACCTGCAATTTTTTCTGGTTCTCTGCCATTTCAGTATAGACTTTTCCGTATTTCTCCATTTAGAATAGTTCAAAGCAGTTTTCATTTACTTCCCGAATAATTCTTCATTTTGTCCATATAGTTTTACTCAACTTCTTTCTGTTCATTATGTAAATGCTTTATTACTGGAAAGAATCTCTAAGGGTTTAGCTAGTCTTTTTGTGTAAAATTCTTTCCCCCTTCCCACCCTGGCTTTTACTGACACGATTTGTGAGATGGAATTAAAATATCTCATTTGACTATCCAGAGCACACATGGCAGGAAATTATAAATAACTGGCAAGAATAAATATATTAGTATATTTTACATGTGCATTTCTTTTAAAATGAGATGCAAATGTGATTTTAAGTCTCACCTCTTGAGGTTTCAATCAATGATTCTAAACAGTTAAAAGAGAAACATTTGAAGGCTAAAATTTTCTAATCTTTGCTATTGGGAAGGAGAAGCTTGAATAAATATTCTAAAAGATGGTTTGAAGTAAAGGTTGAGATTACATTTAAAGATGTAAATGACGAGAATAATAACAAAATGCCTTAATTTCACTTGTATTAAATGTTATAATGGTATGACTCATCCAACACCATTGTCCTATGTAATCTACAGCCTGCACAAATTATAAGAAGTTCAAAATGAAACTGACTTTAAAAAAATAATAACAAAGATTAGGACAAAACTGGATCCATGAAGTGGAGAAATAATGTACATTTTCTTCAGAGAGAGAACCTGAAGGCACATAATCAATATTATGCAATATTTATTACTTTTTATAAAACTAGGCTGTTCAGAATGGATAATCGGAACTATAATGAAATTTATTGTGCTTTGGGTACAATTGTATTTAACATGGTACTGAAGTCTGATGTTTATTTCTGTGGTGGCCCTTTGGTGAGAATTTGGGAATGTCTTGGAGGCCAGGAGAAGGACCAGCTAATTTTCAGACCTGTTATGGGTCATGGTCAGTGGAATCCAGAGTTTTTAGAAGCTAGCATGGATTGAAGCTTTGAAATTGCTGACTATATGAGTGGAGGTCCCTCCAGTGTCTTGCAGCTCAGGGTAGACAATAGACAGGGACATTAATTTTTGATCACAGTGTGGAAGCTGCTATCATGTTACTAATCAGATATGATTATTTGGTGGCACATGGCCTAGGAAAATTGGTGGCGGAAGAGGTGGATGATTCAACTATGAGCTGGACTTTCATAGTAAAATGGCAACAATGTCAATGTGGCATCTGCCTCCATCATGTGTTTTGGCTTTTCCTTCCAATTGCTAGTGGAGGCCAACACATATGGGATTTTGACTGTGAGATTTGGGGCTTGCTTACATTGTAATGTTGCTTTTAAGACATCTGATGTTTTTACGTTTTTTGATTGTGAGTTGTCTGGAGTTACAAGGTGGTTATAAGTAAGTGGTTATATAAATTTTATAAGTAATTAAATGACCTGGGATCAATTGGTTATTGTTTTGGAGTGATTTCCTTGCCTAAATAAAGAAATAGAATAATCATGGATGGAGGAAAAAGCAGTGGGAGCTGAAGCAACCTCCAAATCCCTGTCTGCTTTGCCACTGAATTTTCTTGGCTGGAAATCCTTCCTTCCTTCCTTCCTTCCTTCCTTCTTTCCTTCCTTCCTTCCTTCCTTCCTTCCTTCCTTCTTTCCTTCTTTCCTTCCTTCCTTCCTTCCTTCCTCCCTCCTTCCCTCCCTCCGTTTTCTTTTGTATAAATTTTATAAATAATAATGAAACGAACTAGCAAACAGCAAACAATCACATTTTACATCCAGATAACTTCCCAAAATAATGAAACAATCTGTTGCATCTTAAGTAGAACAACGAAGACACATAAAACAATGCTAAATTGACCTTATCTATGATGATTTGCATGCTATAATATGAATGGTATAAATTGCTGTAATGATGTAATTTTGTATTCAAGGGACATTTGGGAAAGAGAGGCATTTCTCCTTCAGAGTGGTCTGTTGAGGGTTCAAGAAACTGTCACCTTGAGCCTACACTCCAGGGTCACTGAAAACATTTGACATCAACATTTAATAAGAAAACTGGGCAACAGCAGATCCTTTACCAGCTTTCAAAAGCAGCTATAAAGTATTCATTACAGGAAGTTGGAAAAACTTTACTTATTATAAACTACCAACAATTTAGGAACATCCACAATAAAAATCAATACATGTCTTACACATACACATCATAGTACAGCCACGAGGATCAGGGGCTGTTTACTAATAGCATCTATCATTTCCTGAAGAGATAAACGTGCAGCTGAATGAACAGTGCTGGATTCCTTGGCACTTGTAACTACAATATTACCAACTCCCTTGAGTTAGAGTTATAGAAAGCAATTTCAGGGAGGAAAAACATATTATCAGCTCTTTTTACTTTCGTTAAGCTTTCGAATTTGGCACTGATGATCCTTTGAAAAATTTCTTTGGCTAGGCGTATTTTATTCTGAGCAACAATAGAAATTGGACTCACACCATCTTCCTAACTGAACCATGGACTTGGCTTTCATTTCACTCATTTTGTTCTGAATTCAGATTTCAAAACCCTAAGACATTTATTTATTTATTATTACATGTATATACTGTCCATCTCACCTAAGTGTCTCTAGGTGGTTCACAACATCATAATAAAATCATATAGGATAACAGAGGGATAAAGTCATAAATTAAAAACAGGTTAAAATTTCCAAGTAAAGAGAATGATGGTCGTTTATGGGCTTTTTGATGTCATGTCTGATTTTCAAGTTTTAAGGTCCTGCAATTTAGTTTGCTATGAGATAAAATAGTTTGTCATACAATTCTGCACCTTTTATCACATTATTTACTCGAGTGGACAGTGCAAAATTCCCAGCCATGATAGTTCTAATACTAGCCTAACACTAGCAAACATAGATGTCGCTGTAAAAGCTGTAAAAGTAAATGAAACACATGCTTGTGTTTGCCTGTTTATAAGTAAATATATTACTATTCTTACAAATGTATCCTTACAAATGCTTGAGAGGTCAAGATAACTCTTCCCTAAGAATATTAGGTCCAAAGCCATACAATGCTTTCCTCTATTTGATCAATTTTTCCTCAGGGATCATGTTGGAAGGCTTCAGCAGACAGAAATAGAAGATCATGGAATTAAGGAAAAACTTCCTAACAGTGAAGACAATTAACCAGTGGAACAACTTGCCTTCAGAAGTTGTAGGTGCTTAATCACTGGAGGTTTTTAAGAAGAGACCAGACAGTCACTTGTCTGAAATGGTATAGGGTTCTCCTCAGGGTGGGTTGTAGATACTTTTGCTGCCAGTTTGCTCAGAGTCGTGCTGTCCAATCAAAATCCAATCAAAAACGTCTGCATGCACAGAAGCAAAATCCAAGATGGCAGCGCCCATGGAGACACCGATGGAACTGGCTCCATGACACCAGCATGGAACCCACCTCTGGTTCTCCTGCTTGAGCAGGGGGTTGGGCTAGAAGACCTCCCAGCTGATTGATTGAATCCACTCCAATTCTCCTATTTCTGTTCTGCAAATAAAATGCCTGAAAGAGTAAGTATGGAGAAGATAAAGGCTGCAATATAAACATTCTTATTAGAGAGGAAACCTTGCAGAATAAAGTGAGGCTCACTTGCAAATAGATATATGCATATGGTTGCTCTGGAAAGCAAAATAAGCAAATATGCTGTCCTTTAGACTTTGTCACCCACAAGCTGTTGCAAGAAACAAGCAAGCACAAATATCTCTGGTGCTCCTATACAGATGGCCAGAACATATGTCCAGCTCCTCTCAGGCAAAAACATGCACTCACAGGAGTGAATGAAGTCTTCATGATAATGTGGCTTCCATCCTCCAAATAATATTAAACATACTGTCTGCCAGAAGGCAACTGAATTAGCATGTTTTGTTCCTAATAAATGTACTCCAAAACTGTTGGTCTTGTGAAATATTTAAATATGTCTGCGACATCAAGTACACCTTATTCTTCCACCATACACAGCTCAGGTTGGTTTGCTGAAGGATTTTCAGGTTGGGTTGCTGAAGGATTCTCTCTATGTGAGATTCAGGAAGAGCAAGAACCAGTTTCATATCTCAGCAATGGCACCGTGCCCTGGAAACAGCTTTTGACCCGAAAAAAGATGACAAGGTTGCTCCCCAGAATAGTTGCGCCCTTTGCCCCCCCCCACACTGTGTTTTCCTGAAAATAAGACTGTCCTGTATTTTTTTTGAACCCCAAAATAAGTGCGTGGCCTTATTTTCAGGGAGGTCTTATTATTTGGGGGCATGTGGGATCCTCTTGCCATCTTACCTGATTTCCAGCTCTGTCTCCCCAGAGGAAATGGTGGGGACTGGCTGCATATAGTTAAATATTTTCAGGGAGGGTTTATTATTTGGGGAGTTCTTATTTTCGGGGAAACACGGTATATATCTATATATATGTATGTGTGTATATGTATGTATGTGTGTGTTTGTATATATACACACACATACATACATACATACAATTATGGATTTTAAAAAAAGGTTATTCTAAAACGCCCACATGAGAATATGTTTTTTCAGTCGAACATTAAAAACTGAAGGCTGGTCTAAAATTAAACAATGGTCTCCTTCATACGTTGACCTGGAAGTGATCATTTGCTGTTAAAAAAAGAGCAAACTAAACAAATCCCTAAGCATCCCAGTTTGATGCCAAAGGAATTCTTGAAAAGGGTGTTCAGCAAGGGATTTCCTGTTTTTAGTTCTTGGTTAAAGGGATCAGATGGTCCTGTAAACAGATGCCATAAAGCTTCCTTTGTTCATTTTCAAAAGTGCAATTTGTTGCTCTGCCAGCCGAAGTAAATGGAAGCTTTAAGCCAACTAAAAGGTTACAATTTGTCTGGAAGAAGCATTTAACTTAGATTTAATGAGCTTGTTACTGTATATTAATTAAATTTAAATCCTTCCACAAAAGCCACTTTTCAGAGGCTTTCTCACCATTTGGTTAACTTCCTTTAAATGACAAAAGCAATAAGAACTTAATTATCTTCCTATTAATATATTTTAATTTCTGGAGCATCTGAGATTTTTAATGGGCAATTCACAAAGAATGATGAAAGAAAGGAGATTTTATCATCTTGAAATAATTGTGGCATTAACTGCTCTTCTATGGTAAGGAGATAAAGCCTATCACTGTGCTAATGGATTCCTCCCCGCCACCCGTTTTTTTTTTGAAGCAGAGAGGAATAAAGTTTCGCTATCTTGTGTATGTCATGCTATCTTTGAAAGTGGGAAAATATTTTCTTGCTTTTATATACCAAATTGGAATATTTTTTAAAATTCTGATTTTTCAAACATAAGAAGAGGGGTGAAATTGAGCAGGTTGTGACAGGTTCTGGAGAACCGGTAGCGGAAATTTTGGAGAACCGGCAAATACCACCTCTGGCTGGCCCAAGAGTAGGGTGGGAATGGGGATTTTGCAGTATCCTTCCCCTGCCATGCACATCTAGCTACGCACACCAAGCCACACCATGCATACCAAGCCACACCATGCCCATCAAGCCACGCCCACAGAACCGGTAGTGAACAAAATTGGATTTCACCACTGCATAAGAGCCTTCTTCACTTATTTCTTATATGAATAAGAAAATAACAGGAAAGAACACAGAGAGATACATTTCTGCTCACAAAGTCAGTGTACAAGACATTCAATAGCAGTCTCCCAATTTCAAATATAAAGAAAAAGGTTAAAAAAAATACGGATGACAGGGACAATAAACGCTTTGCATTCAAAGCCCACTACAGCTAGTCCTTGACTTACAACCACAACTGAGCCCAACATTTCTGTTGCTAAATGAAACATTTGTTAACGGAGTTTTGCCCCACTTTATGATTTTTCTTGCCATAGTTGTTAAGTGAGTCACTGCAATTCTTAAGTTAGTAACATGGTTGTTAAGTGAATCTGGCTTCCCCATTGACTCTGCTTGTCAGAAAGTGGCAAAAGGTGATCACATAAATCATAAATATGAGGTAGTTGCCAAGCATCTGAATTTTGATCACGTGACCCTGGGGATGCTGCAACGGTTGCAAATGTGAAAAACAGTCATGTCACTTTTTTCAATGCCGTTGTAACTTTGAAGAGTTACTAAATGAATTGCTGTAAGTTGAGGACTACCTGTATTACCCACAGGAAATTAACTCTACCAGTATGCCTACCTGGTTTGATTGGAGTAGCATTAATATATTAATTGGACATTTTGTTTCGTACCACAACTAATTGCAATGATCTGCTACATATCGATTTTACAGAAGATATCGTTGAAAAGGCACTACACGACCTAAAACCATCTCTATCGATTGGCCCTGATGGATTATGTGCCTACTTCTTAAAAAAGGTTTCCACTGCCATAGCAGACTCTCTAAGTATAATCTATGAGATATCTTTCAGAACCAGCTCCTTGCCCAACCAATGGTCACTATCCATAGTCATCTCAATTATACAAGGCAAGGAATGCTGAAGAGTGGATGGTGGCGTATCATTGCAGCCATAGTCATTGCTTGGTACTTTCAGAGGAATCGATCACTCTTATTATGTTGCTGAGAATTGTAGCTAAGCAACAATTGAATAACCAAAGTTTCCCCAGCAAAAGCATATAATTATTCTATATCAACCATCTATCACAGGTGTGTGTGTGTGTGTGTGTGTATGACTGTGAGGTTTGCATTCTTCCCTTGATTTTACATTTAATGGGTTTACGTGCTTTACTTATATGTCTGCAGGGCTAGTTCAGGGAACCCTGACTTGAATTCTCCAATCCATTCAGTGAGTTCCATATTGGTAGAATACAGTTTGTAAACAGTTCCAGACTGTTAGAAATTCTGTTTATATAAAGCACCACACAGAGCAAACAAAGAGTACAATCACCATGTGCTTTACTACTCAATTATATAACTGTAACAGGAAACAGGAAACTCTACATTAGGATTGAAGGAAAATTCAACTTAATTCTATTATTTTCAATGAGTAGAGAGTACTGCAATTTAAGAAGAATATTGATCTAAATGAAACTGAATGAAAGGGAAAAATAAATATGATTTTTTTCCTCTTTGAAAATAAAGCAACCAAAATAATGTTGCTTGTTTATTCCCTTGGAAACCAAAGGCAAAAATCAGGCCTTGCCTTGAACTGAAAATAACTGAATTATCAAATGGCAAATAATGCAGGAAAAATGTTGACAATTTGTCATTTATAGAATTCTTTATTGGCCAAGTGTGATTGGCCTTTGTCTTGGTGTATTAGCTCTCAGTGTACATTAAAAAAATATACATTCATCAGGAATCATAAGGTACAACACTTAATGATAGTCATAGGGTATAAATAAGCAATCAAATCACATTATAAATCAATATAAATCATAAGAATACAAGCAACAAAGTTACAGTCATATTAGTCTTAAAACACATCCCTTTAACCAACTATTCAGCTACAGGCCTACAGATAGAATAGATGAATGAAAGGGATTCATTTGCATTTTTTCTAACTGGTACAGTGAAATGAAAGCTCTTGGGGTAGTGAAAAGATTTAAACAATCATGGGAGACCATTTGTTGGGTTGAATAGATGACATCATACAATTCATATTATTATATGATCATATGATATTATGTGCCATCAAGTTGGTGTTGACTGTTAAATAAATCTTCTTGAGGATGAACTGTTCCCAACCTGGCCTTTCAGATGTTCCAACAATGTATCTGTCAGTACTATAATCAAGTCTATCTCTCTTGTTGCTGGTGGTCTTCTCCTCTTTGCTGCCACTTTTCTCAAATTTCTCAAGAGAGATGGTTCTTCAAATAATGTGTTCAAAGTATAATAAATTGAGTCTGACCATTGTACATTGAATGAGAATTGTGGATTGTTTGTTTGTTTTCTTGGTTATCCGTAGTATTCTCTAACACTAAAGTTCAAAGCATCAATATTCTTTCTATTCTGCTTTTTCAAAGTCCAGTGTTTAATTCCAAAGCAGGTCATACAGAAAATCATTGCCTGACCAATACTAATATTTGTAGGTATAGTTACATCTCCAGATTTGCTGTCATAGTTTGGACAGAATTACGATTTAGTTAGAATTACTGATTCTTCTGTTGCTTGTCATACTTTTGTAGATGCTCCATCAGTTCCTCTAGCTTTCTAAATTGCTAATCAATGTGTTGATCTCATTTCATCTTCTAACATTACAGGCCTTGTAAGTAAGAAATTGGATGTTGACATCTGTACTGTATAGAATTCCAATATATATCTTCTTTGAATCAGTTATTTTAGGTCCATTAGCATATTTTAGAACATACATTTGAAACTGGAAACAACTTCTGCATCTGTAATTCTTCCCTTACTTTTCCATGTCTATTTCTGCCTTTAACACCTTTTCAGATGTTGTTTGTAGTATTGCTTCTTGTCTTTTCAAACAGCTCTCTGAAATTCTTCATTAAGTTCATACCGGGAGTTTTTGGAATTTTACAAATTACATCCTGCTTTTCCTTCACTAGTACATCAGTGGAAGACTTGGGATAGCAACCATTGGAGAATTTTGAACCAGAGCAGTAGGGAATAGCAGAAGAAATAATAAAAGAAATTCCTTTGGGCTTCTGA
Organism: Pseudoxenodon macrops; assembly: GCA_032467955.1. Lineage (NCBI taxonomy): Eukaryota > Metazoa > Chordata > Lepidosauria > Squamata > Pseudoxenodontidae > Pseudoxenodon > Pseudoxenodon macrops. Next base: position 103,878 of record JANHFT010001454.1, read on the forward strand.
GGATTGAAGAAGTCACTACCTCCTATGAGAGTGTGGGTGCAAGGCTCTTTGAATGGGGCCTATATATTCTCAGCCAGTCTAGGCCGGAACTGTAGGAACAATGGGAGTCAGAACACAAACGTGGCAAAACTCTGTTTTTACTTCCTACAAACAGGCCGGAGCCTCAGAACGCAAAAAGTTGGTGTGATTAAGTTCCTTGTAAAGTCAGCGCTGGAAACATCCTTTTCAAGTCTTTGGGCCCACCCTCCTATATGTTCAGCTGCCACACCCACAGGTAATCATCATATGGCATTGGTCAGCGTTGATACAGGGTATGTCTGGCTGCCGCGATGTCTGCCAGGCCCAACACCCATCTGTTGGCAAACATCCCCCTCAATGCCTGGAATGGCCCAGTGGTTGGGGGGTGGTCGCTGTGGAAGGCAGCTGGAGAGAATGCTGTGGTCGTTTGTTGTCATCAAAGGTGCCGCTGCTGCACCATCACCTCTCTCGCCGTTCCTGCTGAACCCCCCACAGGTATGGCGAGCCCCCGGCCAGGGCTTGACAGGTATAGTTTCCCAAGGCTTCAATTTCCCAAGGCTGCTGATCAGATGCTGAAATTAGTGTGAGTCAAGGTCAAGGGGACAAGGTCTCTGGTGAAAGCTGGATGCTATCCTGGATATCATTCCATATATGTTTGTTGTATAGCAATAGCACTTAGACTTGTATACAGTGCTTATTGCCCCCAACAATCTAGGTTGGAAGGATGGAAGGCTGAGTCAACCCTGAGATGTTGAGATTCGAACAGCTGGCAGTCAGTAGAATTAACCTGCAATACTGTATTCTTATCACTGCAACACCACAGCTCTCTCTGTGTGTGTTGTATGCTGTGTTGTATGCAGTTCTTGTGGAATCTTAAATGTAATCCTTTCCCCATTTTTGGGTATAAGTATTATATTTCTTCCATATTCTCAAAATGGGATGGCTAATAAAGTGATTTCTAAAATCAACATTAACTTTATTGTACCAATCTAAGTGTTCAAGAATGGTGAATGATTAGGAGAAGAATTCATCTAAGGGATAGGATACATAGATGGTTGCAGGACATAAATGTAGCAGATCCTTCCTCATTATTTCAGGTAGTGAAGATAATTCCACACTCCCTGGTAACATTGCTGCTTAATGAGAGGTAAGTTTGCTCTAAGATATCCCTTATCAATTATTTGAACATGGATAAGCAGGATGACTTGGTTATTAAAGTAGGACAGCTGAGGATGTGGATTAGGTCTAGGTTTAGATCTGTCAAGCTGATTTTCCAAAGTGAAATTAACCCCTGTTGGCAGACTAGGATGTGGGGAAATTATTACAGTCCACTGAGATGCAAGGTATTGTGTCAATTATACACATTTGGTATATGTGTTATATGGGTACTCTGTTACCCAGTTTTGACAAAATCAGCCATGATCACTTTGATTGATATTCTCCTGAAGATATGATACTGTTGACCAGCTTATCATCTAGGATTAGTTCTAAGTATTGAAGGGGATGTAAAAGAGGTAATATGATTCTGATAATCCTAATTCATCCATGGTATCAATAGTTCTTGTGACATTAACCCAATGTTTATTAGAATTTTGCACTGCAGATCTTAGGGATCATAATTTAGTCTTAGTTTCCCTAAAAGCCTATTTTACTCACTTTATAAATACTTCTTTATTCTCTAAATTTCTGTATTGTGGAATATTTTCAGAAGCACTATCAGAATGAAATCTATTTAGGCACTTTTAAATTACATTACTATTTCTACAATGAAGAATCTGGTTCCCTGCCAATAGAAAATCTTCAGCTTAGACTCTGGCACTGGTAGATATATATTTTTTGCTTTAGTGAATTAATTATGTAGATATTGCTTGTACATTCTCCCATCCCTATCCTTAATGATAATGAACTGCAGATAAAGAAAAAAATTGCTGTGTGGTAAGGTTTTTATAGTTAGCTTTTTCGTGATATGCAGCTTTTGCTTTATTTATTTGTTTACATGTAATATACTTGATTACAATTTCCATAGCTGATCAAAGAAAGAATCTCTAGGGTGTTGGACTTACCCATAAAAACATGTTATGCTGAGCATTATTAAATCTTTCAATATATACACATACCAATAATGCAATTACCATAATTTTCTGTCCAGAACAAAGCTGGTACATTGAGATGTACTAAAAGGGCATCCTACTGAAAATAAAATTGAACACAAAGCTTCTTTTTTTCCTTTGGAGTGAATGAAGGAAAATGAGTAAGCTGATTGGACAATAGTATTTGATCTAGCTTGCTAACAAAGTCTTGGGACAATGTGCCATGCTGAGTAAATGAAGAGCATGTTTTATTCTAAGAGATAAAAGTAGTCTCTTGATGTCAGGCATGATAAGACTCTGGTCATTTGTCCTAGAAGATCATTGCCAAAAATATAAATTGCTAGTAAAGAATCCGATTCTTTCAATAGAATAAGGAAGCAGAGGCTTTTGTGAATTTATCAAAGGCAATATTAGGGACTCCCGATGCTACAGCTAACTGACACTGAAGTTCAACATGTGCAGTTGAGTGTACTTGCCCTGTTGTCACTTCCTTTCCAAGGGAGAAAGGGAAATAGAGAACAGAGTGCTACTAGTTCATCAGAAGGAATATGTCTATTATTTCATAATAGGTTACACAACAAAGAACCTCCAGACACCTTAAAAACCCACAACTTAATTGTTCCACTAGTCAACCTGTGACCCATTGGGTAATCATTTCAGAGATACTGTATTACCTTACCATATTCCTCAGTGGCTTCCATATGAAAGAGCTTCTAAGGTACTGCCTTCGCTGGAAAAATTCTTAAAAATTCAGGGAGATATACAGCAATGTATCGGTCCTGAAAGTAGCCCCTGTTGAAATGTACAGCACATTCAAATATCAGTCGTTGACCACAGGAAATATTTTATGACATTTAGTTTTATGTAATAAAATGCCTTATGATAATTTTCATAAAATGCTTTTAACATTTTGTAAAGTTTCAATTCTGTGGCAGTCATGGCTTCTGAATTTTGGACTCATTCTATAAGTAAGCTCATTTGAGGTACCTTGGTTGAAAATGCTTTGTCCTATTATGTACCGGTTTGGCCAGTTAAAGATTATATATATATATATGTAAGTTTTAGTAGTATATAGATCGATAAATTATTAAGAACCATGGTTCATTTCCACATATGCTTAGCATCTAGGCATCTAGTCTTGAGAAAGGAATTACCAATATATATGTGTATGTTTTCAAGTCTGATTCATAGCAATTGTCTGGACAAAACTCTGCATGGTACACATACAAAGTGTGTGTGTGTGTGTGGGGGGTTGGGTAGGAAAACAGCTGTTTCACATTTCATGTTATTGTTTTTCTAATTATTATTATGTATTGGTATTTCTATCTCTTATTTCTATCTATCATCTTCTCCTTCCTTTTCTTTTCCTCCTTCCAGAAAAATAAATGGGTGGGTATTCAATACTCCTTTTTCAAATCTATATGTATCTAATGAAATTAACTTCCATTCACATAAGCTTAATGGTTATAAATTGACAATAATTGAAATTACCACAGTAATTACCAGGGTTTTTTGTTTTTGTTTTGCTTTTGTTGCAATATCTTAACAGAACTTCCACTCTGGAAATGAGTTTATACAAAATCCAGTGGAAACAGGATTTGATTTTATATTGATAAGATGTTTGATCATATTTCTTATTAAATGTGCATTATTCACTTTTGCTGGATTTTTCTTAATTTTTTTGTTAAAAGTATCTTACTATTCCCAGAAGTATAAAGGTATTTTATGATGATGGATTGCTTCAAAAATATTCCAGAAAGCCTGGAGGGAGAGGAAGTAGGAAGGAAGGAAGGAGGAGGAAGAGGGGAGAAAATGGGGAAGAGAGTCAGGAGGGGAGTGTAGGCGGGAAGATAGAAAAGAGGAGTTGGAGAGAGAGAAGGGAAGTAGGAAGGGAAGGAGAAGGAAGAGGGGAAGAAGGAAAGGGGGAGGTGTAAGAAATTGAAAGGGTGATGGTAAAGAAGCATCCTTGAACTAACAGAGGAATAAGAGAAAGTAGAATATATGTATAAACGTTTTTGTGAAAAATGAATGACATGTAAAATGTGATGATAAACATGTGAATGTCTGAATGGAAATAAAATAAAAAACCTTATATAAAAAGAAACTATGGAGAAAGCCTCAAGCCATTAGTGTTTACAAAGAAATTACAAGGAAGCAAAACATAAAGTATGACTCCTGGTGGTGATGCTATTCCGAATCTCAAGAGTTTGTTATAGATATTAAATCAGAAAAGGAAGGGGAGGGAAAGACAGGATTTTCTTAGTAAACCTGGATTAAATAAACTAAATGGCAACCTGTCATCACCATTTCTGAAACTTTCTCAGTGTGGGTGTGAGGGTGTTGGTATGTGGACATATTTTTCTCTCTCATCAACTCAGCGAATGAATATTTCAAACTATTCAGCCCAGCTTTAGAAAACATGCTTCATTTTTCTTTTCTTTTTATATACCGGTAGATGTTGAATTGGTGAATCTGACTGACAGCATGGTGCTTTTAAGAGTAATAATAAAGACGAGTTATTTCCATTACTCTCCTGAAAGACAGATGCAAATGTGCCATATCCTTTTCTATAGACAAAAGCATACCCTATGCGCTGCCTACGGTAGTGCTTTGTCATACTGATAACATATTAGATACCTTTGTGCCATTCTCACTTAACAAACAAGTAGGGAAAAGGATCACATTTTGTTTGTATACTTAGTGCTTTGAGACATGCTGCTTTAGGAAAAGACTAGAAGAAAAATGTACCACTTCTTCGATATATGGCTTTGTGTGTGGCCTTGAGACCATTTGAACTGGATTTTTAGTCAAAGGCATTGCCTAATTAGACATGGTACTTTAGAACAGAAAGTCATTTTGTGTACGGAAGACTTGTTAGGGCTGAATAAATCTAGCAGTTAGAGGCACGCGAATCGGGGTGAAATCCAGCAGGTTCTGACAGCTTCTGGAGAACCAGTAGCCGAAATTTTGAGTAGTTTGGAGAACCGGCAAATACCGCCTCTGGCTGGCTCCAGACTGGGGAGGGAATGCAGATTTTGTAATATCCTTCCCCCGCCACGCCAACCAAGCCACGCCCACAGAATCAGTATTAAAAAAAAATGGATTTCACAACTGGCATGAATGTTTTGCCTAAAATGTTATTTTTACTTCAGACACTACCTGTTTTGATATAGGATATGCCAATTAAACAATGGTAGAGAGATCTATTTGTGTCGAGGGGAAAAAATCCCACGAGTTAAATATAAGATTCTATAAAACGTAAAGGAAAAAAAAGAAGAATATTGGGTTTACCTGATTTTGAGATTATACTTAAAGGAGATGAGCTAACTTTTGGTTCTGAACACTGTAAACTGAATTTGAAGCAGAATTGCATAAAAATGATGAAATTTAATTGCTAAAATGTATAAGCATGTATTGAAATTTGAAACAGAAGAAAAATAACTGAAAAAATGTATGATAAAATGGACCAAAACTTTGGTTGTAACATACAACTGGAACAGTGGAAAAATCTGTGGTTCAAAGGACTGAAAGATGTATCATTGGTACATGTCACCAGAAAAACCCTCTAGAATGTATAAAGATACTTCACATTTATGCCTGAAATAAAATCAATAAGAAGTGACATTTTATCGTGCTTTGTGGATGTGTAAAAAAGATCGAAAATGTTGGACTCAATTTTATATAATAAAAGAGAATATATTAAAGATTCATATGCAAGTGAACAGAAACTTTCTTTTTGGGATTAATGTACAAACAGCTGGAAAAAATGTGCAATTTTGTTTTTGTATATGACAACTGCAGCAAGATATGCATAAAGTTGGAAAGCTTTAACTTTATCTACAATGGAACAATGGATTGTGAAGATGATGGAATTTGCTGAGATGGTCACATTACTTCCTTTTTATAATCCTGTAATCCCTTAATTTGGGTTAGAAGATTCATCTAGTGGAACCAAGAAGCAGGGTCTTCTCCATGGTAGAATGGAGATACTGTTTTGCAAGGCCCTGAAGACCTGCTTTGCCCACAAGCCTGAGGAACCCAGAGGGGGATTGAGCACATCAAGTGACTTATTTGACTGATTGTTGTTGTCAGAGGAGTTGGGTGGAGTATCACTTTTTATTGCTTTATATGAGATTTTTATTTTTGTGAACCGCCTGGAGTCACTGAGAGTGAGTTGGGCAGCCATGTAGTGCAATGCAGTGCAGTGTAATGAAAGGGAAAGGGAAAGGGAAAGGGAAAGGGAAAGGGAAAGGGAAAGGGAAAGGGAAAGGGAAGGAAAGAAAGGGAATGGGAAAGGGAAATGGGAAAGGGAAAGGGAAACGAAAAGGAAAAAGAAAAGGAAAAGGAAAAGGAAAAGGAAAAGGAAAAGGAAAA
>JANHFT010001454.1:131148-144524 GCA_032467955.1 Pseudoxenodon macrops
AAAGTTTTTCCAACACTGTCTCTTTAAATTTGAGTTTGGAATCCATGCAGTTTCTTTATAGTCTGTCTATTTCCTTCCAAGTCCAAAAGATTTTTGTTCTCTATAAGTGCAGGCCAAACACATACCCTCCTTCAGATCTCACTGTGTCCAGGTTATCTTCCACAAGAGCAAGGTCAAACCCCACAGTTGCATATTTATATATATATATATTCCCTTTGTCTCCAACTTTCTGCAAATTATTGTAATGTCCTCTTTCCACCAGAAGATGGCCTCATCGATTTTCTCATAAACTCAGTACTATATTAATATAATAATATTCCATTCCACCTTTAAAATCTTTTTTCCAAATTTTCTTCTTTTTCAGTCTTTTCCAATTGTAAAAGCAACAATCTTTGGGTTCTCTTGTTTAAAATTTATTTTCTTTTTACCATCTTAAATCCAAGTGCTGGTTAGCTGTCATTTTTCACTCCAGGCATTTTCGTGTTCCACTTTAAAGTTTTTTTATTCTTCTTTAAAATAGCCGAACTCACCCAGTTCCACATCTTGTTCAGTCACCACTCTTGCGCAATTGCTTAGGTCTTTTCCTCCAGACAAACAATATCTTCCCAATATCAGATTGTTGTGGCTGCCCCGGCTTGTGATGGTTCAAAGCCCGTCTCCTCAGATGCCGGGTTTAGACGCTTCAGCCTGCTCTCCAGGGAAATTGCTGTTTCCATGTTCATGCAGGCTGGTGCCCCTATACTCCACTGTCCCTCCAGGACAGTTTGGGTCAGCTAGGACCCCCGGGTTGGTTGAGGTTTGACGGCTTCTCGGGAGCACCCTAGAGTTACTTCATCTCGCCGCGGTGCTAGCCACGCCCTCAAAATAATTTCTTTTCTTAGCTTTCTAAACCAGCTTTAGAAATTTCTGGTAGGTGATAAAGTATAACTGTTTTATCTATTACTTTTAGAGACTACAAAGGCAAATTAAATGGTGCTAAAATCTTTATAAAACTGCATAATGTTTTATCAGAAGATCAGTCACCGTAGTGTACAATAGAAAGTGAGAACTTTAGGTCAATTGAGAAAACAGTTTGTTATAAATCTTGTTATAGCTTTATATGGAAAAACCCTCCCTTGATTCAATAGTTGCTATTATAGTTGACATCTTTTCGTTATGGAACTCTCAATGAGTGTCAGTTCTAAAAATGCTGCTGCCAGGTAAGGTCCCCTCATCTGTTAGGTGTCATTTCCCCTCAGTTCCATCTGAAGCAGCTTGTTTCATTCTGCCATAGTTCCATTGCCTCCTATGCTTCTTAAATCAAAGCAAGAAGGGTTTTCATTCCTATTTGATATGCAGAAGCCATCTAGATAAGCAGTTGTCTCACAGAACTTCCTTCCCTCTCTCTTCACCTTTCCTCTCCTCCCCTCCCCTCCCCTCTTTCTTTCTCTCATTCACTAGAGAGAAAAAGCAGAGAATGTGAAGAAAGGATTCCACCACAATTGTTCCCCTCACACTTGAGATGACCAACGGACTCTTCCTAATGGTAGGATTGATTTTGTCTGTTCCAAAAGATGACAATGGGGTCATAGAAACATGCAGGCTGGAGTGCTCCCAGTCCTCCCATTAATATTGGGGTTTCCCTGTAATGAAGAAAGACTTAGATATGGCAACCTATAAGCAGACTACTAATCAATTATACATTGCCTTTTCTTCCAAAGAATACAACTGCCTTGAACCATAAAATGTTATCCTTCCTTTGGAGACATAATATTTAACTTGATACTAATTCATCATATAAAGGGTCTCAATGGGAAGGAAGAGAAGGGACTTTGAATGGAGCAGTCAGCTACATCCTCAGTCACCACCCTCTTGTCTAGGAAAACTCAGGGGAAATTTTTTTCTGGATTTGTTCTTTCTTTCTAGCCTACAGCTGAATGTAGCTCGTTTGAATTCAAACTTTCTTTTGCTGGGTTTCTCTCTCCATACCAAAATTGCTCCATTATTGCTATGTCTTGGGAAATGTATTCTACTGATAGATTTTTTCAGCTTCTTTACATTATTTCTTCCCAAAATTCCATTGAGTTGGAATGAATAAAAAGACATTTCCCTAGGAATATTATTTGCCTATGAATATTAGAAGTATCTAATATATGCTTGACAAAAATAAAGAAATAAAAATAAAATAAAATAAAGATGTTCAGCATTCAACGATCTGTTTAGTATTTTTTTCATTCCTCTAGAGAAAAATGTTGCATATTTGTCTGCTTAAAAAGAAAAGAGGAGAGGTAGGTAGGTAGGAGATTTAGAACCAAACCTAATTTTGTTTGAATTAAACTAACATGTGCATGACCACGGAAGACTTAATTTCCTTTTCATAATTTGATAATTTGCCTTGGTGTGTTCTTGGATGTCTTCTTTATTCCTTTATCTTTAATAAAAATACTTTCTTACACTTAGATACTCTGATTTGATGAGAATTTCCAACCATAAGGTGTTTTATATATTGCACACATGACTTACTGATCATGAAGGTAGATTAAAGTCATCCCAAATTGTTTGTAGACTTGTGTACATGTATAAAATAATGTTGAGAATGCTATGCTGACCCTTTGAACTCTCTGTATGTGAGTAATTTTTCCTTTTATAAAATTGTAGAATTGGAAGAGACCTCAGAGGTTGTCTGCAGAAATCAGTTGATTAGATTAAAAGCAGCCCTTGATATAAATTTAGAAGCACATTTGAAGAATTTTGCTTCTTACTTTTCTGTGAAAATGATACTGTAAGGAGGGGAAGCATATTTGCATTCTGATTCCTACAAAGAAGCAAATTGTCTGGAGGTTGGTACTGAGTAGGGCAATGTTTCATCCCTATTACAAATCCTCCCTATATCTCAACTATGGCATACTCCAAAACCCGTTTCAGTGTAATCTGGAGATCAAATTAACTGTGTACAATTCTTTCTCTTCTGGAATTGTTTTAATATTCAGAACAAGGGAAGCATCTTCGTATAATCATATATAAATGTCAACTTTGTTGTGCTCAAGGAGATGAGCTCAAGGAGATGAGGTCTGATCAATTCAGCTCACAAAGCTGGGATGAAACAATATACCAGATTTTACTTGGCACTATTGTGGAAACCTGTGAGGGACAGTGGAGAAAATATAGACTTCAAGTAAGTCTCAACTTACTACCACAATTGAGCCCAAAATTTCCAGTTGTTAAGTGAGTTTTCCTCATTTACAACCTTTCTTGCCATAGTAGTTAAGTGAATCACTGCAGTAGTTAAGTTAGTAACAACTTAACAACTGCCGTGATTACTTAATGGTTTTTAAGTGAATCTGGCTTCTCATTGACTTTGCTTGTCAGAAGTTTGCAAAAGGTTATCAAATGACACTGGGACATTGCAACTATCATAAATATGAACCAGTTGACAAGCAATCAAAGTTTGATTACGTGACTATGGGGATACTCCAACAGTTGTAAGTGTGAATATGGTCATAAATCATATATTTTAATTAGATTAGATTAGATTAGAATTATTTACTGGCCAAGTGTGATTGGACATACACAAGGAATTTGTTTCTAGTGCATAAGCTCTCAGCGTACACAATCAAGAAGTGATAATCTAAATTCAGTTGTAACTTCAAAAAAATCACTAGAAAGAGTGCAGAGAACAGCAACCAAGATGATTAGGGGACTGGAGGCTAAAACATACAATGAACAGTTGTATGAACTGGGCCTGGTTAGTCTAGTGAAGAGAAGGACCAGGGGAGACATGATAGTAGTGTTCCAATATTTGAGGGGCTGCCATAGAAAAGAGGGGGTCAAGCTATTTTCTAAAGTGCCTGAAGGCCAGACAAGGAATAATGGATGGAAACTGAACAAGGAGCGATTCAACCTGGAAATAAGAAAATTTCTGACAGTGAGAACAATCAACCAATGGAATAGCTTGCCTTCAGAAGTTGTGGGAGGTTCATCACTGGAAGCCTTCAAGAAGTGACTGGACTGCCATCTTTCAGAAATGGTGTAGGGTCTCTTGCTTGAACAGGGGCTTGGATTGGATGGCCTACAAGGTCCCCTTGAACTGTATTAATTGATTAATGTTCTACTAAACAAATTGTTGTAAATTAAGGACAATCTGCACAGGGGGTCTGTAATGGACAAAGACTTTTCTTTTTAATATCAGCTGATGGTAGATGTTTGAAAGCGCTAGAAATAAAATTATGAGAAATCCTCTCCAAAGCTGTGACAATTTACAGCATTGAATATGGATCGTTCTGAACACCTCAAGTCAACCTTCTTCTAATATCCTAGGGAAATATTTTAAAGGCCAAGCTAAAATCAATCTAAAATGAGATTTAGACTTTCATTATGAATTGCTCAATGCTAGAGTGATTTATAGTAAATTTAAGCCCAGACCCAATCCTCTTTTTCAAGTTGCCATCCTTTCTTTTCCATCTGCTTTGTTTGCAAGTTTTCTACTTTCTCTTTTTTTTTCTTCAATTCAATCTTCCTCTGAAAATGAAGAGCCAGCAACAGAATGGAATAGTAGCTGTAAGTCTGGATCTCCAGGGTATGAACAGAAAGCCAGGTACACCAGCAAGTCAGAAAGGCACACATTTCTACATCAATGTCTGCTGTGCAATTCAAAATATAAGGCAGATTCCCACTTCTTGTAGGAACCAAATCTTTTAAAACCAGACTTGGCTTTTCTCTGCATTTCTCACTCTTTTTATTTTTCATCCTTATAGAAAATAATGTCTTTAAAATGGAATCTTTACTGTTGTGGAAAACGAGTTTTTCTGGGTATTATTTTGTAGTGGGGGAGCTGCTTTCCTTTAAAGATGAGGTGAATCCATTTCCCCCCCCCCTTATTTTCTTTTTTAAAATAACCAACAATCAAACTTCAATCTTTTGCAGGTTGTAGGCAGCAGATAGGTATTTATTACTGTCAGAGAACAGCCATAAAACAAAACACCTGCTTATAGTTTTGACAGTTGCATTAAGCACAAAACAAAATCTGAAATGGCTTCAGTAAAAGTGGTTGATTTGGTCAGCTGTTGATTTATTATACAACAGCAGTTGTGCAAAACTGGGTCACTTTTACAACTGCATCTCAATCAGAAAAAAGGAAATGTTTTCCTTTCCCTGGCATTTTCCTTAAAATAAGCTTAATATACCTGATGCAGGAATCTCCGTTAACATCACTACTTCTTCACTACCCATGGGGAAACACACTCAAGAAAGATGGTGCAATATTATTTGTTTAAATTTAGAGAGAGGTTGTTGTTGTATTGTTAATATCTCTGGACTAAAATTGACAACTTTGTTACTGAAGTCGTATTGCAGAGAATACAACTTGGGTAACAGAGTTGTCAATGCCTGAAATGCACTACCTGACTCTGTGGTTTCTTCCCCAAAACTGCAAAACTTTAACCTTAGGCTGTCTACTGTAGACCTGACTCCATTCCTAAGAGGTCTTTAAGGGACGTGCATAAATGCACCAGTTTGCCTGCCGTCCCTGTCTTATTGTTCCCTTTTATCCGAATTTATCTCATGTATTCATAATCTTGTCCATACTTGTATCTGTTTTCTAATATATGCTTGAAAAAAAATAAAAAATAAAAAAATAAAAGAAATAAAAGAAAGCTGGAGATCATCTTTGTTATACATTTATTTGTTGAATGTTTTTGTTCCCTTTTAATTTGTATTGTTATGCCCTTTCCTTTTTCCTTCCTATCTTAGTTGGCTTTTTAATGTTTGATTTTGAAATTTAATAAAGATCTTATACATAAAAATATTGCTTTAAAAGTGATACAATTTGCCACATTTCTCAAATCCTTGGCAACATTGTCTTTTTCTTTTTTGTAATCAGTTTTGTTCTTTTAAACAAAGAAATAAGTATTCTTTGCAACTCAGGTAGTCCTCAACTTACAACTATTTAGTTCAGTGGTGGGTTCTAAATGTTGTTACTGCCGGTTCACTCAGGGGCGCACTACGGTCAGGGGCGCATGCACAGTGCTTTAAAAAAAGCTTCTGCACATGTGCAGAAGCAAAATCCAAGATGGCGCTACCTATGGCGTCACCGAAAGAACTTGCTCGGGGATGTGGCAGGCCCGGGTGACTAATGGTTCTACCGAACTAGGCTGGTAAGTTACTAATAGTTTGGTAGAATCGGCCAGAACCGTTAGGAATCCACCTCTGGTTTAGTTAGTTTTCAAAATTACAATGGCATTGAAAAAAAGTGAATTATGCCAGTTCTCACACTTATGACTATTGCAGCATCCGCAAGTTATACATGATCAAAATTCAAATTCTTGGCAACCTGCATGTATTTCTAACTGTTGCAGCATCCCTGGGTCATGTGATCACCATTTGTGACTTTCCTAGCCGGCTTCTGACAAGAAAAGTTAATGGAGGAAGCCAGATTCACTTCACAATCACATGGGCCACTTAAAAACTGCTTAACAATGTGGTAAAAAAGGTCATAAAATGTGACATCTCACTTAACAACCGTGTTGCATAACCACAGAAATGTGGGGCTCAATTATGGTCGAGGATTATCTGCCTAGTAATATAAGCTCAGGGATCTCAATAATTTCTTCTGAAGGTGATTGGCTAGTTTTCTAAAAGCAGTGAAAATTTCCGCCTGAAATTTATGGCTAGTAAATGGTTCCATAAAAATGATGTAGTGGATGGATCTCGACATGCTGCTGTTCTGACAGAACGCCCATCCTAACTGAATCGTGTCAGCCTGGAAATCAGAAATCACGGATGTTAAAGATAAATGTTTATTTAAAGTTAATGAGTGGGATGTGAAGAAACCGATTTGGAGATTGATTTATCTTTTTTTCTACATTATTCCAAAGGAATGCCTTAATTTAATAGTGTTCCAATATCTCAGGCGCTGCCACAAAGAAGAGGGAAGCGAAGTTGTTCTCCAAAGCACCTGAGGGTAGGAAACTAATCAAGGAGAGAAGCAACTTAGAATTAAGGACAAATTTCCTGACAGATAGAACAATTAATCAGTGGAACAACTTGCCTCCAGAAGGTATGAATGTTCCAACACTGGAAGTTTTAAAAGAAGAGATTGGATAACCATTTGTCTGAAATGGTATAGGGTTTCCTGCCTGAGCAGAAGGTTGGACTAGAAAACCTCCAAGGTCCCTTCCAACTCTGTTCTTTTCTTAATTGTCACACTGCTTTTAAAATTGTCAGTTGCAATTTCAAATAACTAAAGTATAACAGATAAAGTAAGAATTATATTCTCGAGTGATTGAGACACTATGGTGCTATTTTGTGGCAATTTGATCATAGTTTTATCCTAATTTAATATTTTATGCCACCTATTGCATTCTCCACATACTTTGTATACATGTATTGGTTGATGCTTTATTTAAACTTATATTTGTGTTTGTACTTTGTATTTGTATTTGTTTGTACTGTATTTTATCAGTGTGGTATATCAGTGATTGCATGAACACTGTAGATGGCGTACACTAAACAAACAAATAAACAAAAAAAGCCTGAGTAGGTGGCTCAGTGGCTAGGACAGTGAGCTTTTCAGTCAGAAAGGTCAGCAGTTTGGTGGTTCGAATCCCTAGTATAGGTCTCCTGCAAGAGCAGAGGGTTGGACTAGATGACTTCCAAGATCCTTTCCAACTCTGTTGTTGTTGTTGTTGTTGTTGTTGTTAATAACAATAATAATAATAATAATGATAATAACAATAATAATCAAAACAATTTTGTTACAGTTTTTAAGTAAATAATTGTAGTTGTTAAATTAGTAACATTTGCTAAATGAATCTGCTTTCCTGGTTGACTTTGCTTGTCAGGAGGCTTCAAAAGGGGATCACATGACCATGGGACACTGCAACTGTCATAAATACAAGTTATTTGCTAAGCATCCGAATGTAAATCATGTGATCATGGAGATGCTGCAATATGAATAATGTGAAGTGTGAAAAATGGTCATAAGTCACTTTTTTCAGTGCCGTTGTAACTTTGAATGGTCACTAAGTGAACTGTTATATGCTGATGACTGTAATAGCAAAAGTATCATTTTTAGAGTTTTTCATCAAATTCCAATGTATGTCTTCTTAGAAGTAAGAACGACCAAGGTTACTCATGGCATAACTACAAATATACAACCTAAATGTTTTGTATTTAAATTGTATTGGTTGCACTCAAGCATGATGTTCTTCTTGTTGTTGGTCAGTTGCTAAGTTGTATCCAATTCATTGCAACCCCATGGACCATAGTACCCCAGGCCCCCTGTCGTCCACTGTCTCCCACAATTTGGCCAAATTCATTTCATTGTGTCAATAATACTGTCTAACCATCTCTCCCACTGTCATTTCCGTCTCCTTTTGCCTTCAGTGCATTCAAGCATATTTAATGCTAACCGAATATCGCCAATTGATATCATAATGTCTTCATTTCATTTAGAAACAGTATTATATCCTTCCAATTTTAATGCACTACTTAGTGTTTTGAAAGCAATAGAGTATCTTTACAAGTGGAAATCTATTCTGTGGCTTATGCGCCTTATAAGAGTTAACATATTTTATATTTTCTAACATCAGACTTTCCTTTCACTATGGAAAGACAACATTCCACCTCCCTAGGTATCTCAGTGTTTTAAATGCTTTGTTGATGCTGCAGAATTATTTTGCATATCAATTCAGCATTTCCGCTGCAGCTATGAAATCTGTGCCACATCTGGGTCTGCCCACACAGAGAATAAATCAAAGCATCTTTTCATTTCTAAGAGGGTGAGCTGATTCACAGTACCCTGAATGATGCACTTTACCGGCAACTGACAGAGACACTTGAAGAAGAAAATAAAATAAACCACGTTGCTCTTCTTAGGTGATGTGATTCCCTAATCAGCATTTGTGCAGCGTATGGATGGTTTTGCATTTATCCCTCTGCAGCTAGGAAGAATTTCACAGTTAATGAGTAACAGAACAAGTCACTCTGCCGGCTAATTACCCAGATAATAATTACATTAATTTAAGAAAATCAGTAATAGCATAGTAGCCTTGTTTAATTTGTGGTTCACTTGCACAGCTGAGAGCCAATGTTTGCATTTTGAATTCACCAGGTAAAATATTGCTAGGTAGTAGCATTGTTTGCATGGATGCAAATGAGACAGAAACATATTTACATTGCAAACTAATGAGAAGAAATGGGAATTCTGAGAAGGCTGGATTTACAGTGATCTCTCCCCTCATATTTCCTGGTACATTGTGGATATCTGTGCCTGGAAACAGTTATGTCACAAAATATGTTTTAAATAATCTGAAAGTAAAAGACAAGCTAATAAATCATGCCCTAATGTAAAAGGATTTGTCTGTTTTGGAGCAAATTTTCCCATTTAACAGTATTCACCTTCAAAAAGTCACAGATTATCTCTTTATAATTATAACCTTTGGATTCCTTCAGTGCTTTTGAGAATAAAGGTAAGACAGATTTGAATTTAATCAATGTGTTCTTAAATTAGAAGATGAAAGCTAGAGATAATGATAAGGTTGAGGATTCATCATTTGGTGCCTTTTATTATTTACTTCTGAAGCATTGCTCACACAAGAGTTACAACTGGGTGCTTCAAACTTTCTGGATTATAATCCCTGCAATCATGGCTATTGGTTATGCTCGCCAGGGATTATGGCAATTGGGTTGTCTAAATCTGATATGTGGAAAGTGATGACAGAGAGAAAGACCCACACACACACACTGTTGAAGAACCACAATGCATGATAGGTTCTGATGGAGGACGAAGTGTGAAGTTTACTGAGGGAGAATTTGATATGAGGTTTTAGTGATACTGTGTTTAAAATCAGGTATATTTTACTCTTAATACAAAGCTGCTGTGTCAATCATATTGACTTTGAAGATGCTGTACTTAAATAAACTGGAATTAATTTCAAGGAAAAATATTTAGACTAAAGCAGCAATCACAAGTTAAACTATATGTTGGAGTCAGTGATCTAGAAGTATTCCAGAATCTTCATGAGAGGGTTTAAGAACAGGTTGAGAAAACTGGTTCCCCCCCCCCAATAGATGATTTAAACACAATCATTTTGAGAACTGGACGTGAGACAGATAATGTTTTGAGATGCTTTTTTTAAGCTCTTTGATCTGCTGATTTACTACTGTACCCATGGCTCAGAGTCTGGGTCAAATAATGCAACATCTGGGTCAAATCAATGATATTCACTTTCCTTTGCAAAATTATTCAAACCATAACAGCCGAGCCAGCTGGCTGCCAACTTCTATGTTAATATCTCATTTCTGTGGGTAGCAGGCAGAAAGAGAAAATGAGAGACAGTGTAATCGGTTAGGTGGCGAATATTTTCTTTTAAAAACTCAACCTTTGGGTTCCCATATGATTAATTCAATGCCTAACATGAATGAGTTAATCGAAATAAAACAGCTGTAGATTTGCCTGGAAGCGAAATGGAACCAAACATCACTATATCTTGCATTACATAACAATACCCAGAAAATGATGGGAAATTTATTTCTAAATGTCGTTTGTTCTGTTAAGCATCTCCGATACACAACATGCATCCTGCTGTGATGTATTAAATCTTTCATTCTTAGAATATGTTAATTTATCTTTATAGAAACAATTTATTTGTGTTTTTAACTCAAATACCATTTGGGAATGGAAGTGATAAGCAATCATCAAACTTTGTACAAAACAAATGTTAATCTTTTTACAGAAGATACTTTAATAAAACTGTTAACTAGTTTAACGAAGTGCATAACTTTAACAGATTAACAGAATTGGAAGGAACCTTGTAGGTCTTCTAGTCCAACCCCCCATCCAAGGAGGAAACCCTACAGTATTTCTGACAAATGGCAGTCCAGTCTCTTCTTGAAAGCTTCCAATGATGAAGCTCCCACAACTTCTGAAGGCAAGCTGGTTGATGGAACTTACTTAAGCTTCGGGTAATTACTTGAATTTGTTCTGTCAGGGTAAAACTTTTGGAACTGAAGGAATATGTATGCCATTGGGCTGCAAAAACTAAAATGGAATGTGCTTATGTATAATGAAGTAGTGATTCTTTTCAGACCAAATGGTCCTGGTCTAGTTTTATTTTTATTTTGTTCTGATCAGGGGTGGGTTGTGAATATATTTGCTGCTGGTTCCCTCAGGGTTGCGCCCCATGTGCAACAATAAAAAACTAGCAAAATTAGCAAAAATTAGCAAAGGTTAGCAAAGGTTAACAAAAATTAGCAAAAATTAGGGTTAGGATTAAAATCCAAAATGGCAGCGCCCATGGAGACATCGATGGAACTGGTTCTATAGAACTGGATAGAACCTGTAGGAACCCACCTCTGGTTCTGATGTTTCAGCAGCAGCTGTGGCTGGCATCTTCAGAGACACAGCTACTTTGTGGTGTACCTCTTGTCAATACACAACAATTGAAATTGGTTGACTGGACTCTCCTACACTAATAATCAATCCTGCCTTCCTGCCTTCTTCCTTCCCTCCCTCCCTCCCTCCGTTCCTTCCTGTTATTCTGTAGGATAGTAAGTCCTATCTGAAGAGTGAATGGCTTCTGGAAATTTGGAAAACATTATTTCAGGGTCAATTTCAGCCTTGGCCTGGCTTGCATCACTTAAACTGTGTTGAATGCTGAGGAGGGAGGACTTCCCCTCTTGGAAATATGCCCTTCAAATGTGCCTTTCATCTTTTTGTGTGTGGCATCAGCTGTGACTCTGGGAAGAGATATGGCTGTAGCTGTTGTTATTTGGATCTCTGGTAGTCTTAACGGTTGATATATCCTTCCAATGAAGCCATTCATGAAAATACATTTACTACATTTATTTAAATACAATATAAGTGGTTTTCCTCCTAAAGTCTGTCAATTCTTGAATGTATTTGTGTTCAGGGCCAGTGGAAGCAATAAGGCATGTTGATTATACAAATGCATGCTATACCTATTTCTGATAGATATTGTCCTTGGATTTGGAGAGGTAGTTTAAGGATGAGCGATCTGTGGTCAAGTAAGTAATATCACATATAAAGCTAGCTTGTCCCATTTATTTCGGACTTTATGGGTGAAGACTCTCCCATAGGCTTTTTTCATTCCATAAAAGAGAAGGCTCAGAGAGGCTGTAGTGTAAAGGCTATATCTTCTTCAAATATACAGGCTAATCTACAGTATATGTCTGCCAGTGACTTGCTAACATAAAAGTAGGATTGGTTAATGATGAATTGCTTTTAATTGTTTTAATTTGTCTTAATGATTTTTCTTGTGGTTATTTATTTCTATCTGGACTGGGGAGGCATGATTATTTTAACTCTGAGTTGTGCACAGTCACAATGTGAGATAGGCACTCTTAAAAATTGAATGAAAGACAGAATGAATGAATGAATGAACCCAGAGTGTCACTGTTCTAGGTCAGGGTCCCCAATCTCTGGGCTGTGGCGCCTTACAGAACTGTGTGAAGTTCCATTTATGTAAATGGTGGGTACATGCCAAACCAACCTCTCTCCTCCCCCCCGTCTGCAATGCTAGAAAGGTTGGAAACTGCTGTTCTAGGCAGAACAGAGTAGGGTAAGAATATAGTGAGTGGCATGAGGAAGTGTGGTTATGGTGTCAGGTTTTCCTGTTTTGATTTACTACTACTGATGTTTTTCTTTATTGTTTTTTAGTTTTGGATTGTAAGCCACCCAGTGTTGGGTTTTAAGATAAGCAGCTGTATAAATGCTTTAGATAAATAAATATATTTATCTGCAAATATTTGACAGAGTGGCTCTATGGCAAAATAGCCTCAGTGTTTTAAATTGATTTAGTGTTTTGGCCTCCTGTGTTAAGCCCAAAAACTGGCTTCTGGACCTTCAGTATCCCTGGACAGCAACTGCTGCTACTTAATGCCAGGTCAGCCTGCAATAAAGCTTACCACATCTAGGGCTTGATTTTAACTGCAATTGCAGGGCTGGCTTGCATCACTGAAAATTTGTTGAATGCCAAGGAGGGAGGAGTTCACCTCTTAGAAATGTGCCCTTCATCATTTTGTATGTGGCATTAGCTGTGACTCTGGACAGAGATGGGGATGTGGCTATTATTATTTGGGTCTCTGGTAACCCTAACGGTGCTGCCCACACATAACCAGATGCAAGACTCTCTTTCTGAGATTGGACTTTAGGGAACATTTGGGAACTGTTTCTTATTGACCTTCCTCCCTGCAGTGTAGAAGTATCCCTGCCTGAGCTTCTCTACTCAGTGGCTGAGTTTAGAGTAGAATTCCTCAAGCTTATGGTCCTGAGGGACTTCAACCTGCCTTCTTTGGACCCACAATAACGGATGGAAACTGACCAAAGAGAGATTCAACCTGGAAATAAGGAGGAACTTTCTGACAGTGAGAGCGATCAA
>JANHFT010001454.1:153695-168965 GCA_032467955.1 Pseudoxenodon macrops
CAGCCTATTGCCCCCAACAATCTGGGTCTTCATTTTACCCACCTTGGAAGGATGGAAGGCTGAGTCAACTTTGAGCCAGTGGAGATTTGAACTGCCAAATTGCAGCTAGCAGTCAGCTGAAGTAGCCTGCTCATTATAAGTAGCTTGCCTGGTATGTGCACAAGCTATCAAAAACAAAAAAAACTAAACCTTTAAACAACTAAACAATCAGAATATGGATGTGTGTGCAGATTCAACTAACAGGAAGGAAGTTTTATTTGGAACATCATGAGAAATGACCTAATGATAATAGCTGAGGCAATTCTATTTCATTAGTCGCAGTACTACTCCAGAATGGGACAACTCATCGCAACCAACTTGCCACGGCCATCTCGCCGCAGCCAACTTGGCAAGGGACAACTCGCTGTGGCCAATTCGCTATGGGACAATTCCACACAGGATAACTCAATGCGATAAATATTACCTGCCACTGTTTATTTGATATTACTTTCATTTTTGTGGAACTGGACGTTTTATGGCGGATAACAGTTATCATGTTGACTTTGTTCTGGAGCAAGTTATCCCGTGGCAAGTTGGCCACGGTGACATGGCCATGATGAGTTGGCTGCAGCAAGAAGTCCTAGACCTGTACTACTCCATATATCAGGATGTTATCTTCCTGATATAATAAAATCATTGGCCAGACATGACTAAAGCCTATGTCAGGGCCATCAGCCAAAGCAACTAAGCAAGCAAGCAAACAAAAAACAAACAGCCTGGCATGGAATGGGATAAAAGTATTTGTGGTGTTTCAACTTTGCACTGTTCTGAGGATGACACAAATATTTTAAGTACAAAAGAGGCTGTTTCAACTATTTTAAAACTCTCAAACATCTCTATGTTTCAGAGTTTCAAGCCAAAAATACTTGTGAAACAGTCTATTTCATACGCAGCAATAGGGCATTTCAAATTCAAAACCATCTACATTCCACACACCACTACTTTAAAAGCTGAATTATGTATTGGAAGAATGATAAAACAGAAAGAAGAATGTACCTTTTTTCATCCCACTCCACCTCAATAGATTGAAATACACCTCTAAAAGGAAATAAAAACAGAGAAGAAGACATGGAGGGCCTTTCTCCACTGCTATTACTATTCCCATCGTAATGAAGAATAAAGGGGGTGGGGTTCCAATCCAACAAAACAAAAGGCTGCACTAGTGAGATTTTCAAGAACCAAGACAAAATAGTATACAGATAATCCTCAATTTACAGCCACAATTGAGGCCAAAATTTCTGCTGCTAAGCATAATTGTTAAGTGAGTTTTGCTCCATTTTACAACCTTTCTTGAGACATTTGTTAAGTGAACCACTGCAGTTATTAATTAAGTACAATGGAACCTCAGTTCACAAACACCTCAGACCATGACCAAATCGAATTCCGAACAAAAAAAATCTGCTAAATATTCACGAACATATCTTCAGTTGACGATCAAACACAGCTGCGGCAATTTCCACTGTTGCGCCATTGTTTGTGTGTGCGCACGCACATGCGCAGTCAGTCTTGCTTCCGTTCACAACCAAATCCTGGAACGGATTACGGTCGTCAACCGAGGTTCCACTGTATAGCCAGTTCGGGTGTACCTTCTTTCATACATGCTGGTTATGCCCCGAAGCAAAAAGGTTTTGGACAAAGATACGAAATTGGCTTCAGGATTGAACCAAATGTCAAATAAAATTAAAACCGGATTTTTTTCTTTTGGGGATCATCAGAGCAAATTATAATAAACGGTTAAAATACTTGATGCTACACATAATAACAGTGGCAAGGATTGCCTACGCGCAATGTTGGAAAAAAGACAGTACCCTGCCAGAGGGACTAGTAATACATAAAATATTCACGTGTGCAGAAATGGATAAGCTCACTCTAGAATTAAATTGAAAAGATGAGTCAGAATATTATGCGGTGTGGGAGAACTGGTACCAATGGATTGACATCAGAAACAAGAAATAGAAATGTATATAGAGTTAGATTGATTAATTAGAATGTATGTAATATATTGAATGTTGAATGTTATTGTTAATTATGTGAAAAATGTCACAGATTTGTTAAATTTATGATAGAGTTTTGTAAAGAAAAATAAACAAATTTTTCAAAAAAAAAAAAAGAGTTTGAACTGGTGTTCTCCAAAAGCGACTTCTACATTTATATTATTCATTCTTATTCAGTCCAGGTTTTATAGTAGAAAATCCTGAAGCTCCTGGAGAAAGCAGGAGTGAAGTAGAAGCTCTTTTGCAAAAGAGAAAAGCTGCTGCAAAACCAGAGGCAGTTTCTGACACAATATTTATTAGAACATTTTTTTTTGTTATTCGTGTGATTTTTCTGTTAGGGACATTCACTGACATTGCAGGAACGTATAAAAAATGCCCTTTTTCTTTGCCGCTGGGGAAAAAAACCAGAGACGTGGTGTATTGATATGATGAATATCAAGTTTCCTATGTTTTTTTTAATCCTCTATGAAGAACACAAAGTTTAATTGATTTTGGCAAAATGAAGAAGACCTAAAATGCCAAAGGAAAGAGATAGAAGCTATGCAATTTTTTTCCATTTTCACTTTTCATTCTCGATTGTTTTTGCAATCTATTTTTCTGATTTGCTTCAGAGTATTTGCTGCTGAAACATGGAGCATCATTTTTCATATTATGCGCCTAGTGGCACTGAGCCGGAAGATGTGACTGTCAAATGAAAATCACACACCAAGTATAATAGAGGTGATGGGAGGGGACGAAACTATCGTCTTAGCATCAGGACAGAAATGCCTTACACGTCCTGGAAATATTACATTTCAACTCTGTGTTCTTAGATTGTTATAAGCATTGGAAATAAGAACTTGAAAGGGAATTAAACTTCTTTTTCAAAGTAATAGCAATTTCCAAATATCTATTGACATGGAATTACGTGTCTGGTGTTAAACATGCATGTCACTGTGCATTAAGTTAGGCAAAGAAAACAAACAGTATTAATTTCTGCAAGACATGGAGAAATAGGAAAATCCAGAGAAATGTAAAAATTAAATGGGGAAGCAACAAACGATCAAGTCCATATTTATTTATTAATAAATTAAATAATTGATTATATAATTGCAAAAATAAGTAAATATGGACAATTGTTTTCTGCTTTCACCTCGTCACTCACCCTGGACTGATTTTTGCTTTTGCCTCTTATTTGGACATGCATTTACCATCACTTACTTATCTAACTCTTTTTATTGTTACTGATGATTACCATATATACGTTTTTAACCTTCCTGAATTTAGGTTTGCTTTATTTAGAGCTTTCTAGCTAATATTTATTTAGAACATGCAAATATATATTGTTTTTAAAAAAAATATTCTGCTCCTATTGCAGGCAGATTTTGTCTTTTCCTTCTAGATGAGATTGCTTCAGATTGGGTTGTTTGTGGGAAGAAGAATGGAATAACAGCAAAAACAACATGCGTGCAACGCTTGCCAATTCTGACACACTACAGCACCCTTGGAATAATGGGAGCAACAAATTATACAACAACTACAACACTCACTTGGCACAGCCAGTTCTCCCATTAGGCAGAATGAGGCAGCAGCTGGGCAGAAGAAATGCTGGGGAACAGCAGTGGTAACAGTTCTGCTGTGAGAACCCTGATCCCCTAAATCTGCTAGTTCCTCTTCCTTTCCTTATTCAAGTGGGTTTCCTCTGGCATCCTAGTCAGTGTTTATACATAGAATTAAGAAGGGGAACACAATAACATCTGTAAGAGTAGCAATATGGGCCAGTGTTTACCTGTCCACCATCATCTTTGACATGGAAAACTGAGGCTATCCTAAGGAAGGTTTCAAAAGGAATAGTCACGAGGATTGAAATCCCAAGAAACTTCCAGATAGGAAGAAAGAGCCTAGAAAACAGTTTTTATTTACTCCACAGCAATATACTCTCTATGTAGAATACTTATTTGATGTGCGAAACAAAACAAAGCATGATAACAAGGTATTTCTTTTTCATCTGGTTCTCAAAATTACATATACGTATGCTAGCAGAAGCAAATGTAATGCAATGACTTTTTGGAGACATAGCTTTAGAAGTATCTTAGTAGTAGACAAAGGAAAGATAGATAAATAGATAGATAGAGAGATAGATAGATAGATAGATAGATAGATAGATAAATTATAGATTATAGCTAGCTAGATGATAGATAGGTAGATAATTGATAGATAGATTATAGCTAGCTAGTTAGCTAGATGATAGATGGATAATATAGACAGACAGACAGATAGACCATGCATACCTACATGCATACATATGCATACACCAAAGCCACAGACTTAAAACACCAGAGGGCAATCTTCTCTTGTGTTAAGAATAAAAAGACAGAGATAAAGGCCTAAAAATTCATACTGCATAAAAGTGCATCTATTTTTCCACCTCCCTTATTTTTGAAACATACAGTCATACAGCAGTTTGCCACCCTACTGCATCAGCTTTAAAGCTATGAAGCTCTGCATGATTTATAGCAACTAGTTGGCCCAAAGTATTTTTGTTATCACTATTACACTTTATGGTAAATCATAGCTGCACTGTCAGCAGATGCACAATATTGGACAGATAAAACTGAAAACCTCCAGTGTATGCCTCTTCAAGAAAACATGCCATTATAAAATGAGACTTGCCAGCCTCTCCACCCCATTTTTATTTTTTTATTTAGAATTCAAAAGATTTGTAAATCCTAGATGGGTGTTAAAACAAAACCATGGCAACATACTCCACTGCAAATAGAGTTTTCATGTATGTGAATAACAGAAAACTGTTGCAGCCTATTATTGGATAATATGTGATGAAGAAAGCAATATCTTATCTGTTTTATAAATGATTAATTTATCAAATAAACTAAATACATTGCCTAGATAAATGGGAGAGTGTCTTAACTTCTATACCTAGAATGAGATATAATTATCTTATTCTTCTATTAAATTCACATAAATTATTTTATTTGCTCCAGTTTCTTAGTTGATTTTTTAAAATCCCTCATTGAAGAGGGAAAAAGCAAACTGAGTCACATTGAAGTAATACAGAGGAACCTGTTATGGATATTGAATAGGATTTCCATTTGCCTGGGTAATTCTCAGATGATAGTTTAAGATCTGGATTTGCTGCACTGCATTCAGGATGAAAGAATTACTGATTGTCAGTAGATTTTACTTCTTTGTAGTAAACCTGACAACCAAAGCATTAAGCTCAGCCTATCTATTCCACTCTAGTACATCTGCTTTGGAGTTTACCATTGGGCAGGAATCAGGATTCTTCAAAAAAAAAAAAAAAAAGCTGTTGCTTGAATTAATAAGGAAGGAGCCAAGAGCTTGTGTTTCTTTCCTTTGTTGTGACCTGGATTCACATAGTTCTCATTCTGTTTTCAGTCTAGTAAAGGGGCAAGAACTGATGCATGCTCAATTTGCATCTATTCATTCTCTCACATAACAAAAAAAGAAGGAAAGGAACAGCTATAATAGTACATATGAGTAGATCAACATCATTTGTATCATGGACTTGAGCTAAATAGCTTCAGGGAACTTCAGTAAAACACCATCAGAAATAAAATTTGCCATATATTTACCACAAATTTCACTTTAAAGTACAGGTAGACCTTGACTTATGACCAGTCGCTTAATGGTAGTTCAAAGTTACAATGGACTTGAAAAAAAGCAACCTGTCCTGCAAGGTACAACTGCCGCAACCTCTCTCTGGGTCACGTGATCTCATTTAGGATCCTTGGAAACTGGGTCATGTTTATAATCAGTTGCACCTGTCCTGTAATCACAAATTTGCTGTTTTCTGAGAGAAAGCGGCAAGAAATGCCCATTAGATATGCTGGATTCACTTAATGAACACATATGCAACTATCCCTGAATGCAGCCACATACGTTTTGTGCAGTGCGGTGCATCAGAAGTCTACTCAAACTTTCAGCCTGCATCAACAGAGAGATAGCATCAAGATCATAGGAAGAGGAAGTACTGGTCTATGCTGCACCAGTGAGGCCAATTTGCTGAGGCCCTAGCAAGAGTGCAGAGAAGACCAACAAAGAAGATACGGGATCTGGAGGCTAAGCTGTACGATGAAAAGCTAAGAGAAGTAAGTATGCTTAGGATTAGGGAAGACCTGATAGAAGTCTTCCAATACTTAAAGGGCTGTCACAGGAAGAAGTGGTCATTTTATTCTTCAAAGTACCCGAGGGCAGGATAAAATGCAATGAGTGGAAGCTTGACAGAGGAAGACAGAGGAACCTAGAAATAAGGAGGAATTCCTGACAATGATTAATCAGTGGAAGAGCTTGCCTCATGGAGGTGTGGCTGCTCCATTTCTGGAGGTTTTCAAAAAAAGGATTGGCCAGTCAGGATGACATAAGGATTTTTGCCTTGGGCAGAGGATTAGATTATAAGACCTCCAAACTCCCTTCTAGCTCTGTGATTCTATGAGATGGGAAGGATGCCTTTGGTAGGAGGAGGAATGAGAAAAAACACGTACACTTGGCTCAGTTGGTGCTTTCATATGGTAATCTACTCTCCTTTCCATCAACTAACAACACAATTGTTATTGTTATAACAATATGCTTTGAATTCCATATTTGCTATTGGAATATCAGATTTCTGTCTATTATCATATTTACTGGGAAAACAACAAAGGCTAAATAATAATTAGACAAAAGGCTTAGCATTTCTGGCACTTCCCATAACTGAGCAGCCTGTGCAGCAGATCTATGAAGAAAATAGAACCAATTACACTGATTCAGACAATATATTTTCACTTGTTTCTAAAAGGCTGAAATCTATGGAAGCTGATCAAATCCTTAATAGTTATGACTATTATGAAACTGATGGGTAATCAAGATGAGACAGAGATGCTTCTAGACAATTAGATCAAGAGATTATTAATCACATTAGCAGTTATTTTGGAAGAAAAGTCAGGATATAAATCTAATAATCTATAAATATTTTTCCTAGCTTCATCATGTAATGCTATCTTATCTAGCTCATGCCAGGTGATATACAAGACATTGGGAAAGATTATTTCTCTAAACATTCAAATACCTCCCTTTTCATAGATTGCAACATACTTCATATACATATGAAGTCTATAGTCCTCGATTTACAACAGTTTATTTAGTGATAGTTCAAAGTTACAACAGCACTGAAAAAAGTGACTTATTACTGTTTTTCACCCTTACATTGTATTTCAACATATTAGGAAGGTATGTGATTGGGGAAGGCTGCTGCAGTTGACACTGAGAACTACAGTTGCCAGTATTCGTTAACAAAAGTAATGTCTATGAGCCAGAGTAGAAACATTATTATTAACTGCCTGAATCTAACTTTCAGATAATGGACACTTTTCCCCAAAACTTTTAAAAGAAAGATCAGAAGTACACATCCAATTCTGAATCAAGCCAGAGTTGGTCCATCATTGCCTTGAATACACTCTTCTATTTTAAACATGAATTAGTGATGAGAGAACCCCCTGGGCTCAGTTCATAATTAGGTGTAGCTAATTGAGCAATTTTCTTCAACTCTGGAAAATATATTTTCAAGCCTAATTACATATCAGCTTGAACTCCCTTGGGCTCATGAGGACAATGAGTTCTATTCCCCAACTCTTTCCTTCAAATTCTGTTACTTTCTGAGTTGTTGCTTCAGAACTGGTATAAAAAGAAGACAAAAGAACTATTAAATGTTTTTGTTTGTTTCTTTTCTACTTGTAACACCTTTACAGTGTTGACCTCTGACATCAGGTGCCAGAGCAAACACAATAGCCTCAGGTTCCTGACTCACCAAATAATGTGATGCAAACAAAGAATATGAGAAAGACAATATGGTAATATTCTTCTAGCCAGTATCACTAAGAATAGTGTACATAAGGTAATGTGTGGGGAGTTACTTTTATGTGGGTCAGATTAACAGATAGGCATGTTTTATGTTGATTGTAATCAATCAGAACAATTCATTCCCTTTCTTGACCAAAGAAGTGCAAAATATCCCAGATTTATATTGGATGCCTTGTACATTTATATTATCTGTCATCAACTGACTAAACAATAATATATTTTTAGAAGAAGTAATATAGCCTTTCAAACATATCGCCTTTATGAACATAATTAATTAATTGATTGATTGATCAAACTTTTTTTCTATATCTGGAAGATCCAGTAACTACACCAATCTAAATTCTATAGACAAGTGTGAAGTCTGTCTTTATCTTTTTTACTTAATGTGTAGAAAGAAAGATGCAGGAAAACTACCTCTTTTATGTACAAAGAAGAATTAGTTTACATATATGCATATGTGATAATATGCAGTTAAATTAACATCTAGCAGTTTATTTAACAGTTGATAAACATAGAAAATGAAGCATGTAAACTAGGAGTGTGCAGTTCCAAAAAGATGCTCAGAAAGTATATGAGTAAAAATGCAATCTTTGTTTGCCACTCTTTAAAGAAGTTCTGTCTTTTCCTGGATCATCTGGGAGTAGCATCCACACAGTCCTGAGAAAAAAACATGGTTGCTTTGAAGATAATTGCTAAGCTCCAAAACACAGTTTTGGGAATCAAGTCTGGGGAGCTACACAATCCTGATATAAGCTAAAAGTTAACCACATTTTTAATTGTTCTCTAAAGAAACTCCCAGAAGTAAAATACTTATTCAACTATGGAAGGTGATGAGTTATTCAGATGGTTGTCTCATTATGGTAATTGCATTCCAAATATCAGAACAGTAAGAAGTTGGGGAAGGCTGTCAAAAATGTATGTCCTTCCAACTCTGTAACAGTAAAGTGTTCAATGTCCGGTTTCATATCTTTATTGCTGTGTGGAAAAAAGAGAGGATTCTGTTTATCCGTGCATGAAATGTCCACACAACAAGAAATAAATAATTTCATCACTTTGAAGTCTTCACTAGCAGTATCTAAAAATTAGGGGAAGCAGAGAATTGCAGTATCCAGGCCAGAGTAGGGGCAAAAGGGTATTATTAAAGGACAAGAGAAAACCAGCCAAGAAAATCTATTCTAGACAATTAAAATCAAGAAACGGGTAACTTCCATTGACTGCTATTGATCAGCTTGGAAAATGGTAATAATGAAGTTGTTGGAGTTCATTTATATGAAGCATTCAATGAACTTCTTTATTGAAATAATCAGATAAATACTCTTCCTTTACAGAGTGTATGTCTCTTCTATGCAATGCTACGATAATACATTATGTTTATTTATTATGCCTCAAAAAGAGGCACTTGGAACCAGTAAACAAATGATTGTCCTAACTTATTAGTGAAACAAATGTTTTTGGGGCAAAGGCTACAATCTTAATCCTTTTTTAAAATAAAAGGATAAATAATTGGAGGATAAATCAAAGGCCCATCAAGTATGAAGTGAAATACCAGAGGAAAGTTATGTGTGTATACAATTGTTTCTTGTTGAACTGATAGGCCTGGTCCCAGTTTGCAGGCATCATTTGAATGTCTACATTCTATATTTTTCCTCTCCCACTGCCTCTGTAGACAAAGTATAAAGTATGCTTGTGGTGATGTCAGAGATATATTGGTTGGAGATGTGAATAGGTGCATATTACTGTGTATTTATAGCACTTTTAGGGGGGAAAATGAGTCATCTTATGATAGAAACCTTTAACCCTAGACATGAAAATATAAATGTTCAAAATATTGTAGAAGGAAAACAGATGAACCCTAACTTTTTTTGTTTCAAATAAGCTATTAGCATTTTCCCTCCTATATTTCATTAGGAAGATGATCAATGACAACAGGGAAGGCAGACCTTAACAAACACATTGATGAATGAAGGAAAGGTAGGATAGTATTTTTTTTCTCAACTGGGAGCAAAACAAGTGCTTTCCTCTCTATTTCCCACAATTCTGCTTCACTGAATGACCTCAGGTATGATGAGAGAAAGATATATTATTATGAAAAAGGGATATGGAGAAGAATATCAGCTCTTCTACTTCAAATCTCCTCAGAGGCATTGTACTCAAAGATACTTTCATTCTTTTTTTGATGGCGATTATCAAATCTTCATTTTGTTTCCTTCATCCATCCATGTTGTATATTACTTTACTTGCATTTACTGGCTCTCCTCTTTGAAATTTTGAATAGCTTCTCCACTTTAAACATTTGAGGGATACCTTGAACTGAATCTTTTATAATTATTATCACTACTGAGGAAATACAAAAACAGCCAGTTAGTGAACACCTCATCCTGTAATGGGAAAGCAATCCTCTATTGTCTAAAAACACAGTTGATTTAAAAAGTCCTTAAATTACTTATCTGAGAGAAATAATCAGAGGTACTAGTACTTTCATAAGCATTAAAACTTCCCCTCCACCCCTTCCCCACTTCAAAACAAAGCAGTGTATATGGCTTTGGATCTGGTTGTAGGTAGTTGTAGTTGATTGGGAGATCACCAGGGGGAAAAAAGACAGTATAGGCAAGATTGGGAAGTTGAAAACACATTATAAAAACAAGTGATGGTAGATCACTTCCATGTCCTTCTCTTAAATGCTGCTGTAATCATTACTGACTAATGACAACTGTCAAGAAAATTAAATGACTATTTCCATCAGTCAGCTCAAGATATTTTTTCCTAATGCAAATTCTGACACTTCTCTTTTCTCAATAGCTTCAACTCCATGCTAGAAAAGAAGTTCAAGCAAATAATTTAAAAATCCACTTTCAATTCTCAACAGATCACCTTGGCATTTCTTGTGCGGTTGCTTTGAAATACTTTTTTTTGCAATAAGCAAGAAACCGAACTACATAGAAAGCAGGAAAATTGCCCCTCCTGTCCCCTTGCAAGTTCCATCAGTTCATTTCAAGTGCACTTTGCCATCTGGATCATAACCTCTTCAGGCGATTGAAATGTACGGGCATAATAATAGTTTTAAAAAAATAGAGAGTGATAAAAGATTGGGCAAACAACACATAGAAAAGACTTTATTTTCTGAATTGCACACTTTACAGAAAACATATAATTGGATCGGGTAAAGGAGAAAAGAAGCAAGCAAACAATGTTTGAAGTGTTTTGGTATAAATGGTTTGTCTTTTGGGGAATCATGGTAATGAACATATAATTGATTTTTTTTAGTCCCCATTTAAAAGCCTGTTGGATAAATAGTCTGACAGAAAAGGAATATTGTGATGAATAGAGCCTCCAGGTTGTAGGCAACTCAAAATCTTTGCCTTTATTTTGGCTCTTCTGTCAGCCACAGAACCGAGATAGATAGATGGACATATCGATGGAGTCTTTGAACAAGACTCTATCAAACAACTATTTCACAATCATTAGAACATCAGGATGTTCAGATAATCAATACATGCAAACCTTTACGAAATAACGTTACAAAGATTACAGAAACTGAAACTGAAAATAACATTACAAAGATTACAGAAAGATTACTGAACATTACTGAAACTCAACAGAATAACAACGAATAACAGCAAAGCAATCTGAAATCACCCACAAAGCAAAAACATTAAAAATGGATTTCCATTGTGAAGACTCTCAAAGGTGTAGGAATTAAAAGGGTGCTTTCATTCTAAGCATGAGTGACGGCAGGGTTTCTTTCATTTATTTAAGTGTTGGGTCCTTAATAAGTGCAGTACTGTAGACATGTCAGATGATTCCAGCTCCTTTAAATGAGGTGAACATCTTCTTAAAAATATGGCTGCCTCCTTCTCCTTCCCCCATGACAGCAATAGTTTGAAGGTGTGTGCTTCATGTCAGCAAGATATTGCTCATCAGAGGGACAATTTACATTAGATTCTCTTATTCCTGAGCAACAGCAACAGACCTGACAGTCCTGAAATGAAAATATGTCATTAATAAGTAAATATTTGACAGATAGGCCTATTTATGATTCTCAGGGGGAAGAATGCCCCTGAAAGGCCAAGAATGACCTTGTCTTTCTTGCAACTTGGTGATATGTCAGGAATTCACCCCATTCCTTGACAAATGTTGAAATGGCCCATAAATCTCACAGCCCATAAAATTGTCCTTTCTCCAGCCAACATGCATGAATGAAGTGAGAACCTTTTTTTCCCATTTAAATTATAATGCTAAAACCAGGCATCTTTCTTAATATGAAAGAGAAATAATACAATTTTCACAATATCTTATGCTGATCATATCCCTGATCCAGGAATAAGTTTGGATTACTATTAGTTTTTTTTCTCAGTGTAGAAAGGCTTTGCCATCACTTCAAGGAAAAAAAAATCCTAAATAATAAATCATACAATGTAAATAGTGCACACAACACAATTTAAAAGTGACTCGGGTTACAATTTTGTTCCCTTTTATTTAGAAATCAAGACCAAGTGGAACAACATAATATCATATCATAAGTTCATTGCTAGCTACATCCTTTTTTTTCACATTGACCCACTAGATGCCAGTGGAGCAAACTCACCATAGTTTTTTCTGCTTCTATGATTAGTTATTGCCCTTCCTAGAAATAGAATTTAACCACTATGAGTATTAGCCATTTTAACCCCTTCCTGCTAAGGAACACTTTTTCCCTTCAATTCAATCATGTCTGTGTCAAACACTTGCAGTTTTCTTGGCAAGCTTTTTCAGAAGTGCTTTGCCATCGCCTCCTGTCTAGGACTGAGAGAAAATGTCCCAGTCATTCTGCTGGCTTCATGCCCAAGATGGGCCCTCCTGGTTTGTATCCTGATTCCCTAACCAATACACCCAACTGATTCTCAAGGAACTATTTATCCTGTTGAAATGTGGCTACCATCACATCATATAGGAATGTCAGTTTCATTATTTAAATATTAAACTATGAACTAAACATAATAAGACTGGGTAGTGCTTCAGATTGGACCTCCAAAAGATGCTTCTGATGCTAAATTTATCATTTAAAAAGTCAACTACTATCCTATAGCCACTGAAATGCATTTGTTGCCATGAAAGATTCTCAATTTATTTATTTGTTTGTTTATTAAATTTATTGAGTGGCCAAGGAGCATGCTATCTAAGTTGGAAATTAGAAAGCCCACATTTGAGACCCAAGTGCTGTTGTAAGGGTGGGGTGAACTCCTGTCCTTTGCTGTAGCTCCTGTCAGGGACATGAAAGCAATTCCCAGCTGGATGTCCCCCTTCTCCAGGCAATGATGATGTCATCACTTAATCCTTTCAACCAGGAAGCACCTTGGTGCTTTTGACACGAGTGTGATATGATTGGCCTCCCATCTTACCACAGGGTAACTCTGGGCAGCTTACAATATTAAAAAGATGAAACTATACAAATAAAATACTACAAAAATACAATACACAACCTTAGCTACAAGATAGGGATAGAAGGAGTAGGATGAGCAGGGGGTAAGAAATGGGATCTGTTATTAATCTATCAACCACCCCCAATGTGAAGTACCTCCCCCCTTTGGAGACTCAAGCCAATTGGCAGAGCCAAGTCTTTAAGCTCTAGTGGAAGGTTAGGAGGGTTGATACCAGCCTTACTCAGGAGACAAGATGTTTCATAAGGCAGGCACAATAGAGAAGGTTCTTCTCCTGGACCCCACCACCCAGAATTCTGTAGCCATTGGGGCCTGCAGTGTGCCTCCTCTGCTGGAACAGGTGGAGCAGACCAATCCCAGTGGAATGATACAGTCCCTCAAGTAGCTTGTATTCTAGCTGTCATCTGAGAGAAAACTGAGGCTACCCATGAAGTTGGTTTAAATTCATTTCCTCCTATTGTAAACATTTCCATCCATTCAAATAGTTGCTGAACTGTAAATTCACTAGATTGCTTACCAACTGAACGGAGCAAGGAATGAACAACAACCAACTTTCTCTGGCAAGAAGCTTTATTTTGGATGTAGGACATCTTTAATTTTTCCCCATTGTCCTTTTAAAAACTGTTTTTAAGTGGGGAGTGAAGAAGATCTATTTATCTTTAGCATTTTTCTGCTGAATTTTGGTGGATGGGTCAGAGGAATCTGAGGTGTGGATTGGGGGTATGCATAGTTCAGGGGTGGATTCTGGATATTTTTGCTGCTGGTTTACTCAGAGTTATGTTGCGGGTACGTGCGCGAAGCACGTAATAAAAAATTAGCTTCTGTGCATGTCCAGAAGCAAAATCTAAGATGGCGGAACTCATGGAGACACCGACAGAACCGACATTGTGACATCATCACTGAGATGCTAACAGTTCTAAAGAAATGATTAGAACCAGTAGGAACCCACCTCTGATATAGTTCAAGAGATTTGTGGGCTGCCTCCTGTGCTGCTTTGTTAGTATAATTTTTACATAACTCAGAACAAGTGTCTACGTGTGACTCTGATTTTTCGTTAGTATGAGCCTGTTTGCATCATTTTATAATTAGCTCCCATAATACAAAGCCACTTCTTGCTTTTCTCTCATAGCCACTTACTATTTTAACTTTTAGAAAGTTTAAATGAGAAAGGTAGAGTTGCTGAAAAAGCAATGAATCACTCAAGCTGAACTTTAACACCCTTTCAACATCTAATTAGTTGAATTAGAGTCACTTTGCAGGAGAGTCAATCAATTCTTTAGCTTTCGCTGCCCCAATGGTTTCGGAATTTGATGATGTTATCATTACTTCAGAGGTGATACTCACTTAGCATTTTAATAAGTACATTTTCTAGTCCTTTTTCTGTTGAAATAGACAATAGCATAACCTGAAATATTGTCCTTACAATTCCATTCTTCATTGGGCAATCATGAATTCTCATCAGAAGATATCAATGAAACATTCTTATTTCTTCTGCACGGAACAGGAAAATTACTGTCAACTAGTCTTACTATATGATTTGTAGGATCAAAATGTAATTAGCAGGTCAGAATTTGAATGGAAAGAATACATTCCAACTGCAAAAACACAGTGCTTAATTTAACTACACATATAAATGATTGTAAGATGAGGGTCCCACCATAGGCTGGAAACCAGACTTTCATTTATAATGTTAATCATGATGAATCAGCCTCTTGCAATCTTAGTCCAATTTAAGCCAATCCACTTAACATTTAAATTGAATGCTCTTGCTCTGGGGTTGGCATTTCAATCGTGAAATGCTAAAGGGAGCAGAGTATTATGAAGCTACTCAGAACTGGTAAACAATATGGTTTCTTTCTTGGACTGAAAGCATCTGAAATAACATAGGCTGCTGATACAGTTCTACAGAGGAATTATTGAGTCTGTCATCTGCACCTCCATAACTGTCTGGTTTGGTTCTGCAA
>JANHFT010001454.1:169065-184138 GCA_032467955.1 Pseudoxenodon macrops
TTGGCCAATAAGAATTCTATTCTATTCTATTCTATTCTATTCTATTCTATTCTATTCTATTCTATTCTATTCTATTCTACCAGGCTTCAATCTAGAGGGTACAATACTGTGGGTTTTTTTCACAATATCTTGTAGTTCTGATGATTCAATCTGAGTCTTCTGGTTAAGTCTTTGGAGCATTCTGCTATCAGGACAGATGCATCCAGCTTGATGCCTCACTCTTAGGAATTACCAGAGCAAGTCACTGGACAGGTATGTTCTCCAGAAAGAATTAAAGTATAGACCTGGCCTTATTTCAGCACAGAGGCTCTCTGGACATTAGGAATATCTGAACAGTATTTTTTTCGCCTTTTGGTACATATCTAAATATAGGTATGCAATGAACTATTTTAAAGTTATGAAGTTTGTTTTTATATAAGAATTATTTTTGATGGCTGCAGAAAGGATTCAGACACCAGCAGACACAACATCAGTGCATGAAAAGCAGAATCTATTCTTCAACTGAAAGGTACAAAATGTTAATGACATTTTTGCAGTGGCATATATATTTAGCTAGCACCACGAGAATCTGGGTGAAAATTACCTATCACAATATCAGTGAAGAAATACAGGTAGTCCTTGACTTACAATAGTTTGTTTAGTCACCGTTCGAAGTTACAACGGTACCGGAAAAGAATGACTTATGACCAGTTTTCACACTTACGACCATTATAACACCCCCACGGTCACATGATCGAAGTTCAGATGCTTGGCAACTGGCGTGTATTTATGACAGTTGCAGTGTCCGGGGGTCCTGTGATCCCCTTTTGCAACCTTCTGACAAGCAAAGTCAATGAGGAAGCCAGATTCACTTAATATCTGTGTTACTAACTTAACAACGGCAGTGATTCATTTAACAACTATGGCAAGAAGGATCATACAATGGGGAAAAACTCACTTAACAACTGTCTCACTTAGCAACAGAAATTTGGGTTTAAATTGTGGTCGTAAGTTAGGACTACCTGTATATGGGCTTCAAACATCTATGCCATTTTCAAGAGGAAGTTAGTCCTAAAGCAACTTTACTCTAGTGGGTAAGTATGTAAAAAGTACTCAGGATCTGGTGAACATGAGCACTTCTGCCCCATATAATAGTATCCATGGTAGTGTTTCCAAACTCCCATTATTCCTTTTCCAAGCACCATTTTCATGTATGTATTAAGAAAGAGATGAGGCTATAAAAATTCCAACAAATGAATTATTCCCCACCTACAATCAATATATCTCAAAGCACATTAGGGCAAAGTCTTTCCATGTTTTCTTTTTTTTTATTACCCCTCTGTGAACCAGCAAACTGACAAGACTCTTCACTGAAAAAGGAACTTGAAGGGGCTTGTTTTTATCATTATCTCCTGAATCCTTATCAGTCTTGGGAGTGATCATTACATGCTGTTTGTGAGCTGCTCTCAAAGGCAGCCCAGACAGAATACACTACAGTGGCCTAATCTGCAAGGAGCATATCTCTTGTTCCCATGTGCACAAATAGGAAAATAGGAATCATACACGTATGCCTTTAAAACATGAAATCAGTAAAGAGTAGAAACCCAGCTATCACAACCTTAGTCTTTGCTTTATACTTTATTCTGAGGCATCTGTATTCTGCTGTTGTTTGACTCTACTATTTCTACTTGTTCTCTACAGTATATTCACCCATTGGAAGCCATATCCAGGAGTGGAACTGCTCATTGAGACTTTTAGATGTGAACCAGAAGAGCAACTGGTAGGAGAATCCCTGAAAGATTTAGTGAGACTGACAAGGAGGGTAAGTTCTTTGTCCCTGTACTCAAAGAGTAGGCATTCATGAGTCATATACGCCACAAATACAATCTTCACTAATGAGACAGAAAGTAGGTCTAACTGATAAACAGATGTAAATTGGTGGTACTCATGAAAGGAGGTACTTGTGGCTCTGGGAATATTGTGGTAGTAACAGACAGACATTACTTTCTTCCTGTTAGGGATACACTGGGATTTTGGTCAGTGAGGTTAATGGAATCAGATGACCTGCTGCATTAAAGCCCAAGAAAGCAAAAGATAGTAGAAAAAGATGAGTCATTTCCTGAAAGCCAAAACATTCACTGAAGTTTCATGTGATGCAACTCTTTCAAGCCAATTTATACAGTGAAGCTGGTCCTTTGCTTCTCTTCAGCAGAGTAAATAGTCTCTACCATGCAAAATGCAGTATATTTTGTATATCCCTAGTGGTTCTGTTTTAGAGTTTGAAGTATGTTCCATTTATGATGACCTTGTGCATTTGAAAACAGATCTAATGGATAAATTTGCATTGGCATTTTAAGGAAGCCTACTGTAAATAGGGTAAATGCTATGGTGCTGAAAATCCTGACTATTCTGCAAAGTGGTGGCAATCCTATTCAGCCACTGTACTGTTTCTGAAACAGTAAAATATATTATTTGTGTTTTGAAATATCTGCATATTGTAGCTGTTCAGTGCTTCAGATATGATGCTAAAGAATGGGCAAGAGCACAACAGATATCTGTCTGAAGCTGTTTCAACAGTAGTGTTTTCCCTGGGATCTTATAGTTGTCATGTAGTCTTGGGAAAAGATGTGGCTATTTTAAAGAGTTGCATTAAGGATTACATTTATGTTCCCATGTGCACTGAAACATCTTGAAACCAAATCTGAAGCTGTATAATCTTACTGTATATACCATAGGTTGAATTTTTTTAATTAATACCAGATATTTGCCTATTCTCATGTCATTATAGGTAATAGGGATAGTGCAATATGGGATACATAAGAGAGGAGTGTTCTGTTTTGGGCAAATATTTGCCTATTACTATGTTTAAAAAATATCCTATCCTCTTCATCTCTCTTCTCTAATAGAAAGGAACAATTTCAAATGAATGAGTATTATGTTGATACTTGAAAACACTACAGTTATTATAAGCTAGTTCTAAAATGATGAAACCTAAAAAATTGTAACCATAAAGCATGGAAATATATAATGCATGTCTGATCCTTTCATAACCAGGATGTTACAACTGAGTATCAAATGACTGGTGAAAATAGAGGATTAAAGGAATGTTCCTATCTCCAAAATATTATTGAAGCTCAACATGTTTGTGGGAAAAGTGCACTTTAAACACTGCCCTTTTAAATAACATTTTCTATTATTGCAAATGTTAATAAGAAATCCAGTTAATATCAAAATTCAGAAAAGGTGCAAGAACTCCAGTCAGCACAATATTCAATTTAAAAAGCCTTTATCTGAGTTATGTATGTGATAAAATTCAAGTCAATGCAGATACCCCACTCCTCTATCTCATGTCCTTCAGATGCATTAACTATAATTTATGTCTTTTTATTTCCATCTTTGTATTACTTTAAAGTTAAGGAGAACTCCATTGTCACATAAAAGAGAATTAGATGCAATCAGGGAAAAGGTCTAGTTTTAACCTCAAAGAATATTTCTAATCAGGATGGCTGAAAATTGATGATTCTTCTATCAGAAAAGAACAGAATTAAAGTCAATAAAGAAGGTGACAAAATTTTATTAAGTGCCTTTATCATTTTGATACTTTCAGGATGCCTCTGTCATCAGAATAAAACAGTCTACTTTCCTTTACTGATTCAGTTTCTCTCTAGCTGTCGTTTGGAGATAGGAAAGTTGGTTTATGCTTCGACTGGCATAAAGAACTTTTCAGGTTAAAATATTTAAACCAACAGTTAGCTTTACAAAACAAAGATATTTTCTTATCATTAGTGTAATCCATCCATTAGTTTATCCATCATTTCCAGTAATTTAAGATTCATTTCTTGTTTATTGTCAACATAGGCTCCATCAAATATGTGTTTTCAGAGCAAATGCAGCATTTTAGATATATGTGAAGCCTTCTCTTAATATTTTACTCCTGCAGACTGTTTGCAGACTGCCTAATTTCCTCTTCAACATCTGATTTGGTACCATTGCTCAGAACCCACCACTGTCTTTTTCTGGGGGAATAACAGTTCAAATTAATTAGTTGTTGAATTCGAAGTGTAATGATCTCCCAATAACATCTTGCTAATTAAACTTCAACAATGTAATGAGATTCATGCAGAGTCAGGGAAAAGTGTCTCCTCCTTCTCCTCCTGTCCTCTCCCTCTTCCTTTTTTCCTTCCCTCCTTCGTTCATAATTGTTTATAAGTAATGTAAACTTTTAATAAACCACTCTTCACTTAAGCTACTCATGATTACTACATTACTAGTGATTATTTTCAGTAATTGTATGTGATGATCTATCATTTTGGGGGGGATATTAATGATGCTATATTTTCAACATTCAAATATCTACACTGTAACATTGAGTCAAGACAATTCCACCCTTTCCATCATCAGAGAAAGTTTTCAACATTTGTTTTTCCTTTTTAAGTTTAAGGTAATAGGGGTCAACATACAATCTCAAAATAAATTTGAAATTTATCAATATAGCAATTTATTGTGATATACGGATAACATATCTTATTGTCTTATTCTAACTGGGAGGGGAAATGACCCTCACTCTGAATTGCTTTTATTATTAAATGATGTTACAATGAGAAGGAGAGCTATTAGTTTCTAACCAAAGAGGGTTAGAAGAGCCTAGGTCCTTCTACATTTTGGGTCCCATGCCAACATTTTAAGTTATCCTAAAAAGATCAGTAAGACTTCTTTTTATTTAAGGAATACTCCTACTGAAGCTTCAGGCTGGGTAGTGGGTTGGATGTACATATGTATTTACTTATTTAAATATATTGGCTGTCAATCTCCAGTGGTCTTTGGGCTGCACAAAAAACTAAGAAATACATGAAACCAGCTAAAAACACTGAATCAAAACAGACCTGACTAAAATAATGTAATAAATAACCTAGACAACAACAATCTAATAGACAGAAAAATATTCAGGACTTGCAAGGGTATAAAGAGCACTCATACCATGAATGTTAGATCAATGATCAGATAGGAGAAGGTAAAAGAGGAGTGAAAAAGAAGCTGCAACTCTGGAAAGAGTGCAGAAAAGAGCAACAAAGATAATTAGCGGACTGAAGGCTAAAACATATGAAGAATGGTTGCAGGAATTGAATATGTCTAGTTTACTGAAAAGAAGGACTAGGAGTGATATGATAGCAGTGTTCCAATATTTGAAGGGCTCCCAGAAAGAAGAGGGGGTCAATCTATTCTCCAATTCACCTGAAGGCAGGACAAGAAGCAATCAATTCAAACTAATCAAGGAGAGAAGCAACATAGAACTAGGGAGAAATTTCCTGACAAAGGGAACAATTAATCAGAGAAACAACTGTCTCTAGAAGTTGTGGATGCTCCAACACTGGAGGATTTTTAGAAGACACTGGGCAACCATTTATCTGAAATGGTATAGAGTTTCCTGCTTGAGCCGAGGTTTAGAAGACCTCCAAGGCCCCTTCCAACTCTGTTATTCTGTTCTTCTGAAATAGTTCCATTAAACTTGAAAATTACTTTTTAGATTCATAAATTAACATAAAACTTTCAGCTCTCCTTCAGTTTTCTAAAAAAATGCTTATTATCCCAAAAATGAAAATTGTTGCTCTCCTCCTTTATTTCTTGAATCTGAGCTAGCTTTCCACCTCATGTTGTATAGACAAAGTGTAGAAAGCCTTTTTCTCCAGTATCTTTTGTAGAGATAAGAGTTTATTTTCCTGCAAATAAAATGTCATCCTGCTTTATGATATTTCCCTGTAGTGTCAAAGCAAGTGACAATAACGTAAGTCCTACAATATTGCTATGTATTTACAGCTGCCAGAATCATTTCTGATGAGATATAAATAAAAATACTGAACCAGGCAAGACAAAGAAACAAATTAAAGACATGAACACAATGTTATAGTGCAAATTCTTAATAGTACCATTGCTTTTAATTAGTCTAGGTTTTCCTTTTAACAAATCAGGAACTTGAACAATTCCTACAGGATTCCGTTTTAACAATAACACAAAGATAATACACTAGTTCCCCAAACAATGAAAAGTTCAAGGATAGTGTTACCCCATAGGTATTTTTTTTCTTTTACCATCATTTCCTTTGTCCACACTTAAATAACATTCCTATGAAGTTAGCTATCATAAAATGCTGTGTAATCTTATATTAATGATATTCTGATTTGTGTGAGAAGGTTACAGCTAGTGCAATTTATCACAAAGCTTTGAGTGTGCTATGAGATGAAAGCCATTCCAGACATTGTTTTTAAAGTTTTTAAAGTTCTCAACAATCTCAAACCAGGTTCTTCCAACCTAGAAGCTATTCCTAGAGTTTCTTCTTGCCTCTTCATGTTTCCTAGTCTTATCTTGAAATCTTTATTGAATTTCTGCAATCAGAATGTTGATGTAGACGAGTGTTTCTTAAACATTTTATTCTCATTTTACATTCTTAAAAAATAATTGTGGACCCTAAAGTGGTTTGTGGGTTATGTATTACAAATTAAAATTGAGAAATGTTGTCATAGTCATTCATTGATTCATTGATTCATTCATTTATTTATTTGTTTATTTATTTATTTATCAGACCTCCTAAAAGAGTCTCAGGAACTTCCACCACTTTGAGAACTGCTGAAGTAGATCATGTGAGAGGCTGTTAATCTCCTGTGGAAGATCTGTCCTTGTAATCTCGTACATTTAAGAAAATAATGAAATTTAAGATGGGGAAACAAGAAGACAGAAATGGAGAAACAAAGTAGAGAGGATACCATACAGAAGTATAAAAGTTAAAATGCAACAGAATTTTGAACAATTCTAATTTAACTGAGTTCTATTCATAAGTGCTTTTACCAATCCAATGCCCCTGTTATGGGCAAACTATACTAACATATTTGTCTGTAATCTTGTGAGCTGGGTCTAGATTCACAAGTTTGATTCAAGCTCATCCTCAGCCATTGTAGTCACATGACTCAATTATCACATTCAATTCAAAATTGTTTTGCAGTTGTGGTTAAAAATTGAAGGAGAAAGTGCTAAATATGATATTCTGAGCTCCTAGAGGGAAGGTGGGATATAAATTTAACAGGTATTTAATTAAATACCTGGTATCTCCAGAGATGGATGGAAGTGGAACCCTACCAGAAAATGTAAAGAGCAACAGATTTCAAACTAGTGATGTCTAGACTATCTAGATAGAGCAAAGATATCAACTTATTAAATTATTTTTATTTGAATCATGGAAGACAATTCATTGCTTTTCAGATGCTTAGGCCTATGACTCTCAAAATCATTTCCAATTGGCCATGTTTACTGAGGCTAATACGAGTTGAAGTCAGAAATATCAGGGGAGAATCGAGCTGTCAGTCCTGCTGTATAATCTCCACTAATGTATTTATAGCTGTTGTGCTGTTTTATTTAAATACTGTAAAAATGAATGAACCAATATATCGTTAAAGTTTCCCCCCATGCAAATCGTGTTTCAACAAATCAAATATATTCCGGTATTTGGCCTCTGTTGTTGACAGCTCTTTTGTTTGGAAATTTCATCTAAGCAGTAAAATTAGAATGTTTATTGAAATTCTGCCAAAAATGGGAATGGGAATAATAATTCTCATTATTAATGGGAATGGGTGGAAATTTAGAATTTTTTAAAATGATAAGTACTCATGAAGAAAAATATTGAAATGGAAAAAGCTAAACGATCCAATTTGTCCATCCAAAAAGTATGAATGTTTAATAAGGCTACCAATCCCCTTATAGGAGATTGACCAGGTTGATCAAAGGCATCATAAGTCATGAATCTCTACGCACCCACAAGAAATCTAAGTCCAGTCCACACTGACTGCCTTCTTAATTCCTGTTCATTTCCCTTGACTCCCTGTTGGTCAGATCGTTGTAGAGAGCTTAAACTTGTAATAAATCTTTACACACATTTGAACTGCCTGAATCTCCTGATTATCCCAAGATTTGACACCCCTCTCCCTAGTTTCTTGTGTTTTGTAAATAAGGGTCAGATAAATATAAAATGGTCCTCTCCAAACAGATGAACATAATGTATTTAAACACTCAGATAGGGGAAAAAAGAAAAGCATATTAATCAATCTGCAAATAATTTATCTCTTGAAGGTTGCCTTTGATTTGGGGAGGTTACTTAAGTCTGCAGACTTGCCTCTAAGCATTCAATTCCAGCAATAGGAAATATCAATTTTTATTTATTTAATTTTATCAAGCATGTATTAGATAACAGATATAAGAATAAACACAATTATGATTACATGAAAAGATAGAAATAAAAGAGAATATTAGGACAGGGATGGTAGGCACGCTGGTGCACTTATGCACACCTCTTATAGACCTCTTAGGAATGGGGTGAGATTTACAGTAGACAGTGTAAGGTTAAAGTTTTGGAGGTTTGGGGAAGAAACCACAGAGTCAGGTAGTTCATTCCAGGCATTGACAATTCTGTTAGTGAAGTCGTATTTTCTGCAATCAAGCGTGGTACGGTTTACCATAAGTTTGTATCTATTATGTATGCATCTATTGTTGTGGTTGAAGCTGGATTAGACATTGACAGGTAGGACATTGTAGCAGATGATTTTATGTACTACGCTTAGGTCAGACCGAAGGTGGCATAGTTCTATGTTGTCTAAGCCCAAAATTTCAATTCTGGTGGCATAAGGTATTCTGTTGCAAGTAGAGTGGAAGAGTCTTCTCATGAAATATCTCTGGACTCATTCAATTGTAATAGTGTCTGATATGCAGTGTGGGTTCCAGGCAGATGAGCTGTATTCAAGAATTGGTCTAGCAAAAGTTTTGTATGCCCTAGTTTGTAGTTCAACATTATCGGAGAAGAAGCTATGCAACATTAGGTTAACAACTCTTAATGCCTTTTTGGCAATGCTGTCACAGTGAGCGCTGGCACCTAGGTCATTTGAGATGAGTACTCCAAGGTCCAAATGATAGTAATGATGAAAGCACCATGGATTTATCAGGCTTATAATGAATATATGCATGTTTTTGTGTGTGTGTGTCTCTCTCTCTCTTACACACACACACACACACACACTTCCTATCTAGCCTACAGCCTGGATTTCCTATGGAGGAATTTGTGTTTCCAGTCAAGCCTAGTTAAGGGTTGCTGCCTTCTAAGACCTTCCATGGAAACTTAATAAAAAACAAACAAAACTATCTATACTCTTTTTTCTTTTATCTCTTCAGCCCTGTTGATATATGTCAATTAAAACACCATAACTATATTAGGCATAAATAGCTTAAGCATAATACATGTACATTGAGAATATATATGAAAATCTTCTCCAAATAGCAGGGGCATTTTTATGGTAGATTAGCAATCTACCATACCAACACCGCCTCACACACAATTCATTCCAAGACATCAACATCAACACCCACATCCCATTCTTTTATCTTCCAGTATAAAATATTTCAGTTTACCTGAACTCTTCAATTTGCTTATAGCATGATGTGAACAAATCAGGTTCTGGTTTTGTTATTTAGAATAGTTTGATCATTATGGTGATTTCTGGTAGAGCTGTTACTTATTTTATTTGTATACATCACTTTGGAATCCATTATTGTGATAGAGGAGTGAGAATGAAGGACTGTTTAGCAATTTAAAGA
This sequence comes from Pseudoxenodon macrops, assembly GCA_032467955.1. Taxonomy (NCBI): domain Eukaryota; kingdom Metazoa; phylum Chordata; class Lepidosauria; order Squamata; family Pseudoxenodontidae; genus Pseudoxenodon; species Pseudoxenodon macrops. The sequence continues at coordinate 178,675 of JANHFT010001454.1, forward strand.
CAAAGTCAAATAAGCACAAATAAATCAAGAGAAATGATGTGTTTCTCAAACAGTTTCAGGAACAAGCTGGGAAAATGAGATAGTAATTTTGCTATCTTAAAGTACTATGTTTGTTTTATAGAAGATACTTAAAGTGTTCTGAAGAAGCAATTTGACTGGTCTGCATATATTGCAAAGGGAAGCAGCTGCTTCCCAGAGATAGAGGGTGCTAATATGTTTAATCGCCATGATGACAAGAAGAAGGTAAAGGAGATGCTTAGATCTCTCTTTTTTTCTACCAATGAGTAGTCTTCCTACTCATTAGTAGAGCACTCTTCTTCCAGCAGATGGGCTCCCTGCTCTGCAGGTTCCCAACACTTTACCTTCTTCTTTCTCTGTTCTGCCTTACCCCTTCCAAAATTGGGATCTTTTACATACTTTTGGGATAACTTTTTCTATTCCCAAAACTATCTTCTTCCCCCCCATTCTATCTTTCCCAGACAATAGTGGGCCTACTCATGAACTAAACTCATAAGTAGGCAAACTACTAAACTACAATCCTGGATAACTGGAAGATCTAGTTGGAATTATTTTATCGTCTCAGATTTTGTTTACCTTACATTTTCTAAGGATCGTACTTCCTCTGCATCCTGCAGTTTTCACTTAATAGCCTTTCTTGACTTGTATCAACTTGACTGCAGCCACCTGGGTTGCAAAGGTGGGAGGATGAGATCAGTATAAAGTTCCTGTGACAGCTAATTTGCAAGTTCTAAAGGAGACTCCAAAGGAGACTCTGGTGCACAGATGGTGACACTGAATGAAATCAGGCAACATCTGTCTTTATAAAGTATTTTAATAACTACTAAACTCCACTGACATTTGAAAAGGACAACAAACCATATGTACTTTCTTCACCTTATATTGGGGGCAAATCTCTAAATTTGAGAGACTTTTGACCATTAAAGTTGTTGGTAATATTGTAAAACTCTACAAAATCAGAAATTAAAGGCAATTGCCTACAATCATTCTCTATCTTAGGAAAAGTTATGACGTTGGGATTCCAGAAGCTTTGCTTCTTCTTTATTGGAAGGTAATAATGTGCTTATTTAGGCAATATTTTAAATAGGCAATGGATTTAAGAATTAGCTCATGCTTTCTACAATTGTGCCTGCAAATGATAAAATGCATCAGTGTAAAAAAGTCATTTGCAAGGCATTTGTGTCTGTTGTTTTCATTTCCACCCCGTGAATGGCTTTGCTTTGAGCACAATAAGAATAATGGGAATGGGAAAAGTATGTCTCCTATCATTCAGAGGAGCAGTTTCAACTAGCCTGAGTATTGTACAAGATGCCATTTTCTGTTTATAGTCCTCCCACAAATATGTAGAAAAATATTCTCTTTGTTCTTTTCCATTATTTCCAACTGCCTCATTTTCCCCAAAGAATGCAGCAAAACAAAAACAAGTGCAAATAAACCCAAACACATTTTCAGGGTGGGCTTGTTAGATGATTATTTGTGTGCAAGGTATGTAAGTACAGATAGGGACAGAAATATGAATGCACAGAAACTTCCATCAGGCATTTCAAGACAAAATTACAAAGATATGCAAGGTTGCAAAGTAAGAATGAGACACCAGTGCTGCCCTCGCCTATCCCTATTTTTGTTATCAGATCTGTATTCATAGCAAGCATCTAAAGCAGGAGACTTTCTATCCATGGATGTTCTCTGTATGATAGAGAATTAGGATGTGCTTCAGGTTCCATTATAGAAGCAACATGGATCGAACATATTCCCAGTTTTGCAGATTTCCCCCCCCCTGAATATAAGGATGGTAGAAGAACAGATCCAAGACACGATGGAGATTATAGTTTGCTCCATCCTCCATGCCTGTTACTGGAAGTTAAGTTTTAGACTGCATTTTAGAACCAGCAATGTAAGCTGAAAGTCTGGAGATCAAGAACAGTAAAGCAACTTCAGTATGAAGGGGAATAATATACTTTAAACATTTCATGCCTTGAAATGTTCCCAAGTAGTTTACTTGATATAAAATCCAGATTTCCTGGTTTACAGTTGATAAGGAAGGATGATATGGAAGGAAAAAGAGATGAGGGGAAGAAAGGGAGTACCAAACAGGAACAAAATCCCTTTCTTGTGTTTCAATGTACTGGCATGACCAGTTGCTAAATGACAAGGTTGCTTAGTGAGGCTCAAATGACATCAGAGCTGGTGGTTCTGTTTTCTGTTGTTGTTCCTTCCAAGAAGAAAGCCCACCCCTATTAAGGAGGTCATAGCAAGAAGGAGACACCATTTCTTGTCTCTTTCATTTGTTCTTACAGGTTATATTCCTACTTTCTTTTTTCTTCTTCAATCATATACAGTTGTCTGAGATGCTAATTTTTCAATGTGAAATGTGTTTGTGTATGTTTATTTTATTTATTTATTTATTTATGTTTTATTTTTTTGTTTATTTGTTTGTTTATTTATTTATTTAGTCAAGCATTTATTATAAAACAGATATAAGTAAATACATGAAATGGATATGAATAAAAGGGAACATTAAGACAGGAACAGTAGGCATACTGGTGCACTTATGCACACCCCTTAAAGACCTCTTAGGAATGGGATGAGGTTGACAGTAGACAATCTAAGGTTAAAGTTTTGGGATTTTGGGGAATAAACCACAGAATCAGGTAATGCATTTCAGGCATTGACAACTCTGTTACTGAAGTCATATTTTCTACAGTCATGTTTGGAGCGGTTTACCATAAGCTTGTATCTATTGTGTGCTCATGTATTGTTGTAGTTGAAGCTAGAGTAATCATTGATAGGTAGAACATTGTAGCAGATAATTTTATGTGCTATGCATAGGTCAGACCGAAGGTGGAGACATTCTAAGTTGTGTAAGGCCAAAGTTTCAATTCTGGTGGCATAAGGTATTCTGTTGCGAATAGAGGAGTGGAGGACTCTTCTTATGAAATATCTCTTGACTTGTTCGATTGTATTAATGTCTAAATATGCTGTGCGAACTGTATTCAAGAATTTGTCTAGCAAAAATTTCATATGCCCTAGTTTGCAGTTCAATACCTTATTACCGGAGAAGAAGCTATGCAAGATTAGGTGTGTGTGTGTGTGTGTGTGTGAATTAGCTCAATTTGGTTTATAATGTAATTTAACAGAAATGTAACCATGCCTTTGCATCGCTTCCTTGTAAATCAGATCATAGTTGCCATGAGAGCCAGTATTTGGTGCAAGGTGGACCAGGAGCAGGGAGATTGCAATTCTGGTTCTTCCTTAGGCACAAAAACTAACTTTGGTCAATCACTTCTATCAGCCCTAGATTGGAAAATGAAAATACATCTTGGAAGAAGGTCCTGGCAAACCACTTCTGTAAATGTTGCTGAGAAAACTCTGTGGTCCCAAGATTGATTTGACAATTATAAGAGACTTGCAATAATGTGAGATGATCTAAATTTTATTGAATCATTTTTTCCCCTTTTTGGACCTCAATTTTATTTCTAAAGCAAGATGGACTCTGAAGTGTTACACTTCTGTTTCTATTTTCAGTGCCTTAATGAGAGTCATGCAATGACATTGACTGCAATGACTGTTATTTCTGACTCAGCAGACAAAATTATGTGGGTAAAATATTCTAAACAGATTAACACACAAAAAACCAGAAAATGTTGCAAATGAAGCAAGTAAATGAGGAACCTCAAAGTTGTATAGAACTTTCACGCATCTATTTTAGAATCTCGCATGACAGATGGAGAAAATGTCAAGCAAAATATGCTACATGTGAATGAAATCTTTAAAAAAAACAAAAAACAGTACGTGAGGCAATTTAATAGGATATAGGAAGATTGGTATGAGTGGTTGGAGGAAAAAAGCAAAATAAACAGATGAGATGAATAACAGAGACAAAATAAATAAATGTTAATGTATAAATGTAAATATGTATATATATATGAATGTAAATACAAATAAGAATGTGAAAAAGAAGGTAAAGAGGAGATATAATCAATGTTAAAATAGTCGTAAGAAATGAAAATGTAAGTTTTCTTTTTTAATGTTTAAAATGTAATAAAGCTATTTTAAAAAAAGAAAAAAAAGAAAGGTGAATCAAGCTAGCCCATCAAGCCAATTCCCCCCCCAATTGTGCAGACCTTTTCCCCAAATATTCTGATTTCCGTCTGAACTCAGAGCACAGATTTGCTAAAACTCAAATTCCCAGCCCTAAACAAACTTATATCTTATGCTTTTCAAGACTGCATCAGATTTAGCTAAGATGGAAATCGTTCCACTTCAGCTTGTTGTCCTTCTTGAAATAGAAACCAAAGTCCATAATGGTCTGAGGGCTTCCTGTAATCTGAGCTCCTGTTCAGAGCCTGAAAGATGAAGCAAACAAGGAATGTGGTCTTGAAATCAGTTAAGAGAGAATGCCTGGATTGAAGGCTACAGGGGGCGAGGGGGGGCGGGAGCCTTAGAACAAAGACAAGTTTACAGTCAATTGTCTTTTTCCCCAAAGATTTATCCAGTCCGTAACTGCAAGATGAAATAGTAATGCAAATGATAAGCATCATTGATGTTAATGATTCTGGCAGCAGCTTTTCCCACAATGGGTGGGTTTATGAATGTATTCATTTAATTTTAATAAGCCTGCAGGATTCTTTCACTTTGGTTTAAAACAGCAAATAATGGGACCAGGAACACCATACAGGTAGTCCTTGACTTAACGACCACAACTGAGCCCAGCATTTATGTTGCTAAGTGAGACATTTGCCCTATTTAATGACTTTTCCTTGCCACATTTGTTAAGTGAATCACTGCAGTTGTTAAATTAGTAACACGGTTGCTAAGTGAATCTCCAATCCCCATTGATTCTGTTTGTCAGAAGGTCACAAAAGATGATCCCATCACCCCGGGACACCGAAAATGTCATAAATATGAACCAGTTGCCAAGCGACCAAATGTAAATCGTGACCATGGGGATGCTGTAACAGTCATGTGTGAAAAATGTTCATAAGTCACTTATTTCAGTGCCATTGTAACTTCGGACGGTCACTAAACGAACTGTTGTAAGTCGGGGACCACCTGTACTAGCAATAATAATGCTGAGCTGAAAAAAGATGCACACTACATTCAAGCCTGGTACAAACTGCTGTCACCAGAAAATGATGGAACATGAGTTGGAATAGTGAGAAAGGTCCTGGTCTTTTGTATTTGCCTCTCAATATAAGAAACAAGCATGAAAGCTACCTGGTTTCCATTGAGATATCACAAATGGATTTTGACTAGTAATTTCGTAATTTTCTTGCTTCCCAGCATGTCTTTGCATCTGTTATTATTTCTTGGTAAGATTACTGACATGATTTGCCACTGCCACAAAAAAAAAATCACTTGGACTTCAGTAAGGCATTTGATAAAGTAGATCATAACCTACTACTAGATAAAGTAGAAAAATGTGGGTTAGACAGCATCACCACCA
>JANHFT010001454.1:184238-195859 GCA_032467955.1 Pseudoxenodon macrops
TAATCAATGTTAAAATAGTCGTAAGAAATGAAAATGTAAGTTTTCTTTTTTAATGTTTAAAATGTAATAAAGCTATTAAAAAAAACAATTTAATAGGATATGAAGGTTTGCTTATATATCATGAAAAAAGTCATCATTCTTCCTCTTTTTTCCATAATCCTTAGCAGACGAAAACCATGTCATTTACAGTAGACTTCCTTATTTTTCTTTATTCCTTATCCTAATCCAGATTCTCCCTACTATAAAAAGGGGGGAAATGTTATTTATTAAATTTATGTGCTTGTCATGGAGCGAGATGAAATGTTATAATCAAGTAAGGATGATCCTTCTTTAGTATTTTCAGAAATTTGTTAAACTACTTATTAGTGACATCTTTAAGGCCTTATGCTAATATACACTGAAGTTGCAACCTACTTGATCTTCATAACTGTGAGCTAAATTGGAGTAAGGGATAGTTGATGTTTTGAAGGGAACTTGAGTTCAGCTTGATCCAAAGAAGCTTAGACTAATAAAATTATTTTTTAAAATCAGACCATGATTTCCATTACATGAAGAAACTCAGTATTTCTTCAGAAATTAATTCAGAAAAAAACCCACAATGTTTAAATATGGATTGCCATGTAGATTCTTTGCACCTTAGAAATCAACCCAGCCAAAAAGATACTTTGCTAAACAAAATGTTCCTGATGGCATAATCCAATATCCCTTTTTTATGTCAATTGCAAGCTATCAATCCAGGGTGTCCAACCTTTTGGCTTATCTGGGCCATACTGAATGAAGAGGAATTATTTTAGACCTCATATAAATTTATATATATTTATAATATAAAATCGCAAGATAATGTTGAAAATTTACTATTTTGTGGGGCCACATGTGATTTCCACAGGCCATGGGTTGGACACTCCTGCTCTAAATATCTTCATGGATGGTTCTTTCTCTGAATAAAGCTGCTGCCTGTACTTAATGCGGAATTAAACTGTTCAGGTATTGTGGATGCACCTTAGATAGCAGATTAGCAAAATGGTCTACAGAATTTCATTGGCATTGGAATACTCCCCAATGTTTTGAAGCCTATATGAAGACAAGAGGCAGGAGATGGAATTTAAATGGATTCAGTGGTGAATGGCCAAGAAGATTTGTTTTAAGTTATGCAAAACAGGATCACTAATCTCTATCACCAGCTCCATCATGTTCTTCAAAACCATTGCACATTTTGACTTGCTGGGATTACATAGAAGTACAGAGAAAGGGACATATTGAAACGGTATATTCTGTAAACTATTATCTCCTATGAATTCTGGCACATCCTGTGAAGCTCTCAATAACTTTTTTTTAAGAGTAGTATTTCATCATTGGTGGAGCTGTTTGATGGTTTCTTTTCTTTTTAAGAAGGAATGCAATCATGGCAGAAGATGAGCCTGAGAGATAGAAAAGCTTCATCTTGCTGTCACATGAAAGTGATGGTACTTTAGAACTGAACCTGAATGCCTTTGTGGAAAAATTCAGGTGTCATTATTTAAGACTTTGATGCTAGTTTTATGAGCATTCATAAGGTTCAAAGGACATAAATTGTCTATATTTCCTCATATCCCTTTCTCCTCATTTGGGTGGTAATGTGTTTTTGTTTTCTCAAATAATCCTCCCTCCCAATCACTTTGCTTTTTAGGAAAGAAATAGAATTGTGGCCTCAAAAGATGCATGATTGCGTTTTAAATATTGCAGAGCTGTACTTCAGCTATGGATTTATTTCCAAATCAAGCAGACAGTCTTTATGAGATTTCTCCCTTAAGGCTAAAACAACTTTGAAGAAAGGAGAGAGTATTATGGAAGATTATGATTACAGAGCACAGAAAAAGAATCCGTCTACATGTGCCACAATCTTAACACAGATTGCATATCTTCTTCCTTCCCTTAGGATTCATATAAGAATACAAGACTCCATTCCTCTTCCTACAGTTGATCTAGTATGACATTTATTAATTGCTCTTCCTACAGTTGATCTTCTTTAGCCTAGTATGACATTTATTAATCTCTAACAATGAATACCATTCAGTAGTGCTACCATGATGATTCTACAATAAAATATAATCATTTCTAGACAAATAATGCATCTCATTGCCAATATTTGTTTTCTTGATTGTTTTCTAAAGGCAGGGAAATATCTTAGCTGTAGCTGAGTTTACACCAAAAAAATTAGTAAAACTCTCAATTAAAAAGTTTCAGATAATTCAGTGGCAATGTAACCAATGCTCTGTGACAGATTTATGTTAATTGCTCTTGTACTAATTTTTCATCCTATAAAACATATTTCTTCTCCCTGCCTCAGTTTTTTTCTTTTTCTTAATGTGGCAAGTTTTAACTTCCTCTTAGCATTGTTACATTCAGTTTCCAGACATGACTAGGATACAAATGGCCCTTAAATATTCAGAGAATTTTGTACACATTTGTGCCAAATGTAACTGTATACATGAATTCCATTGGATCACAGCATCTATATTGCGACTTAGCACAATGGAGTGGTTCACACCATTTACCAAGACAATAGTTAGGTTCCCAAGGAATTCTGAACCACAAACTGTCCAACCACATGTTTCATATCTTTGAAATCTTACTAAATTTGAATATCCTTGATATTTATTTAAATAAAGTTTGTGTGAGCCCCATCACAAATTGAAAGCGTGGCTCATCTGATTGGAAGGTTGCACTAACCAATCACTCTGCATTATGCTGCAATATACACAGAAGAATCTTGGGCCAATAATATTTTCCTTCACTTGGAAGGATATCTCTGGAACCACAAAGAGCCACATCATAAATAGCCAGTTGAATGACTGATGGTGTACTGTATGTGTGTGCCTGATTGTGTCTGTGACTATAACCCATGGCTATAGCTGGTTCACATCTTACAAGTTCATTTGTGTATATTTCCAGGGGATGAAGATGTTCCTATCACTCCCAACAATATTAAGCCACTGTACAAACTGGGAGCATGGATGGCCTGTGCCAAGTGGCTAGATGCTTGTCTTATGACATAGTTAATTTGTGAGCTGTAACTACTAAGGGGAGGTTACATTGCATACATTAATTTGTGAAGATCATAATCTTTTCATTATGAGATTCATACAAATCAGTGTTATATCTAGATTAGTGTTTCTCAATCTCAGCAATTTAAGATGTGTGAACTTCAACTCCTAGGATTTCCAACCAGGAGTTTATCATAAAATTGATAAGGCTGAGAAACACTGATGTGGAGCATGTAATGAATGTTTGTTTATTTATTTATGGAAATTTAAGTGCAGTATTTATTCCTGCTCGTATTTCTTACTGAGACAACTGCTGTATGGAAGCATCTGAAAACTTACCCATGTCTCCTCATTGTTAACACTGCTGCTAATGAGAAGGACATTGAAAAAGCAGTACAACAGGATTTTAAAGGCATTTGAGAATGACTTCTTTCCTTCAGAAATATTTCAAACCAATGATATGTGTGTAGAAATGTCACTATGATAATAGAGTTGTATAAATTACAATCAGAAAGCAGACACATACTAGGGGCATATCCCAGAATAAGCTATGAGAAGCAATAATTATCCTTCTGTGGGCGTATCCCTGCTTACCATTTAAGTTCTTTGTGTCCTGGGCTTGTGCTGGTTTGATTTTAGGCTGCTTGAGGTTGCAAAGCATTCAGTCCAGATGCAGGTTATCATGTCTACCCATTGGACTATTTCCCTACAGCCATGCCCTCTTAACTTTTTCTTCTCCTTTAATATGGAAGTTGTAAGTGGAACCCTTCTTTGTAAGGTGATTGGAAAATCAATAACATGGGAAATGTCTGAACTTTTAGTTTTAAAGCCCAAAAGAAAATTGCTATGGAAGAAAAAATGTTTTAAAATCTGTAGGGTTTTCAATCAACAATCTTTTCTAGTGTCAACAAAGTTCTTAATCACTGTGCTATAGCAGCAGAGTTGATAGACAAGCATAGAAATTATTGCAGGGCACGACAAATTCTGTTGAAGGTATGGTCCTTCAATTGTATGGTAGACAATGAGCTGCTGAGGTTACCCTGCAACAAACTGGAGTGCTGTAGATAAACAGGGACACTGGAACAATAACATAACCAGGAGCTGATGTGGATTTCAAAGAACTGGACAGATCATCATCATCCCTTTCTGCCCTTCAGAAGCACTTGCTTGTCCCTTCTGCAAGAAAAAACTAGGCAAATACAGATAATGTTAACTAAATTGGGCTAGACAGACCAATAGCCTGACTACTTTGCCATAATGTAAATAGCACTTAGACTTATATACCACTTCTCAGTGTTTTACAGCCCTCTCTAAGCGGTTTACAGTCAGCATATTGCCCCCAACTATATGACTTCTCATTTTACTGACCTCAGAAGGATGGAAGCATGAGTCAACTTTGAGCCAGTGAGATTCGAACTGCCAAATGTCTGGCAGCCAACAGCCAGCAGAAGTAGCCTGCAGTACTGCACTCTAACCACTGTGCCACCATGGCTCTTAATACTTAATTCAGTATTTAATATTTGAATACATCATTTTGGGATCTAATGTACTATGCAAATGCAGTAATTTATGATTTGGGACAATTCACTCCAAAAGATTTCTGAGATTAATCCTTTCTCTGACTACTGGAAAATAAATAAGAACTGAGAATGACTCTGCAAAACCGAATCTTTTCTTGGTGATCTATCTCTATGTTCTTTGGGATTTCCCCCCCTATTCACTGCCTTGCTGCAGGCATACATAGAGATGAAAGAAGGGCCAAAAATAGCTTAAAAGTTGTTTCTTTGCCCAGTCTGAGGCCTTCAGCTATTTTGATGAATACCTGAACAGCACCATAAATGGTAATACTTTCTCCATTTCCCCCCTCTTCATCCATAAGCACTTGTTCAAGCTCTGTTACATTTCTTAGACCTTGGGCTCTGAGTAATGGCCCACTGCCAAGATTGATAGATATCTGTGATAAGTGCTTTTTTTTAAAGGGTGGGGTGTATTGGTAGCCTCACATCTGTGAGCTTTTTCTTACAAACATGTTTTATGGGATTAAAAAAATAAACGGTGCACTTTCAAAACTTTCTTGTGTCATTTAGTTTTTCATTCTTTTTATATTTATCTGGTTTGGTTGTTTTAGTTGCCTTTTTAACATTTTGGTCTTTATTTTTTTTGGAATATTTTAAAGAATTATTTCTGGGGGGTTTTCTGAGTCACCCTAAGAGGATTTATTCTGAAAGATATTTTATTTTAAAACTGTAAAAATAACTGTAATAAATACACATAACTATGGCTCTGTGAGACATTTACCGTATATGAACTATTTCCCTATTAATTTTGCTACCCACTTTATAAATAAACAAGTAAAACGATTTTTAAAATTATTCTGAATAGATTAACAAGACTATTTGCTTCTAAACACCCATATGTTGCCCTTTTCAGTACCTGTTGAGGTTCTCTGAAATGTGGTGCCCAAACCCAGAAACAGAACATGAGGTTTGTGAAGTTGGGGATCCATACTTTGTTTGGTGTTGATGTGTTAAAGCTACAGTTTCAAAAGTGTGCAAAGACAAAGCTAAACAGGAAGTGTTTAGAAAAAAGACTAGCATTTTTAATTTAACTTATGGTATATTTAATTCATTTAAATGTTACTGACTAAATGAAATGTGATTGATCTGATGACTTCTCATGTATTTAATTATTCTTCCCATCTGTTAAATTAAAATTTGGGGCAGTTGGGCAGAAACGTTTAGAAAAGTTCTGAGCACCATATCCAAGATGTTAGGGAATGGTTTCATAGACGTGGCATTATCTGGGCTACAAAAATACAAATGACTGTTAGTTTTGCATGTTCTTTGCTGTTCTCTCTGGTGGCCATTTGGATCTCCTCTCCTCCCCTCTCCTCCCATCCCCTCTCCTCCTCTCGCCTCCCATTCCATTGGATCGATCTAATAGTCCAATATCCAATTCCCTTCGGAACAGATTAGAAAAAGTGGAAAGGTTTAAGCTCTTGGAACAGAAGAATATCATTTGCTCTGTATTAGTACATGCAAAATATGCAAGATTTCTTTTCATTGCTGCCAGTGTGACAACTGTATGATTCCATTTACATAAAAAACCTTTCCACTTTTTCTAAAACTATAAGCTTGTGAAATAGGAACCAGTATGCCAATGTTAAAAAATGGATAACCTTTGGCAGAGAGAGGGGGAGCAAGAGATTTGACAAAGGTTCTACTATGTCGTAACATGTTCTATGCTCAAAATCCTCCTCCTCCTCCTCCTTCCTTGGCCACTTTAGCTTTTGAAAACTAATACATGTAGAATAACTGGTCTTTATACAACTAGAACATATAGGAGGGTTCAATTAATATAAGTCAAATTTACTTTGGCAACACATTCCACGTTAAAATAAAAAGACAAGAAAAAATTACAAAGCTGTAAAACTGTGATAAGATGACTGAAGCAAAGGCATGCTGATTGCTATAGCTCATCTTCAATTTCATAAGGGATTAGGTGCCCCTTCCAAAAGCAGTGAAATGCTTTCTACTATCCCAATACGAAGCTGAATAGATAGGGAAAACAAGGTATTCACTTAATCCAAATGCATAAGTATATCACATTCTCAGAAAACAGAGCACACACTTAAAAGTAATTAACACTTTTGTTGTACAATAAATTATTGAGTAATAATTTTATCAGCTAGTATCCAAGCTTGTCACTTTTTTCTGGTACATTTAGAAAGAGAAATCTATTTAATAGTGCAGCAGGTGTTATTTTTTCCACAGGAGGCTAAGTGAATAAACTATACAATATATATTTAACTTCAAATCCTACTCTTGGATCTTTGAGGTTTTATTAATACCAGTCTTTGTAAAATATTTAGTACCTTGCTCAAAAATGTGTGATTCAATCAATTTTACCTATAGCTTGTCAAGAAGTAATATGTAGGCTGAAAGTAATAGCTGATTAAGTAAATGAATTGTTAAATGATATTAACAATTTATTTTCAAATGGTGGAGTCACACAATTTATTTGCTCTACTCAATTTATATTTAAATATAATTTACATATCTCATCATTTTTATTCTTTTACCTACATTCAGAACAAAATGGCATCACCTTTCCATGGGGGTGAAAGGGGTATAAACAATCATAAGAGCCACAACAAATTAGGGAGAAAAAAAGCTTGAAGCAGTTGTGAACCTAAAATATAACTCAACAACTACTGTATACATAGAAACAGTGAAACAATAACCATAGAATATTGGCTGACTACAACACTGGGGCTGGAAAAAGACGATAAAATGTAGTGGCTGAAGTCCCTTAAAGACACACACACACACCTACCTTTTCAATCCAGAGTGATTGACTGATTGATTGATATACACTTATAGCCCACTCCAATCAGATGGTGGGTAGGGAACAACAAAGTCAAGATAAAAAAAGATATTAAAATTCAGATACAAATAATTAAAATAATTGATGAACTCATCTAGTTTACCATTCTATGAAGCTAACCTAAAGGTCATATATCTGTTAGAATAATTGTTCTGACTAGTTTTCAAAATGCTGTTAGAGTAAGGCCCATATGTACGTCTTGAGGAGAGGATGTTCCATAAATTGGATGTATGATTTCTCAGAATTTCTCCAGAGGAAGTAGAAAATCTCCAGCAATTTCTCAAGCACGGGACTCCCCACTGAGTGATAACATTCAACAGCTCTGCTACTGTAAAAATACCATAGGAAGGGAAAAGCCATATGACTCCTTCAGATTTATTTGAAGGCTGAAAAGATACAGCACTGGATATCTGGAAAATTGACTTTGAAGACACTCTTAAACCACTCACTAAATAAGTGAAAGGATTCCTTAATCCACCCAGGAGAAATTATCCTTTGCAAGAATTTCTAAACCAAATTCTCTTTCAAGTGGAATGAGAAGAGCTTGGAAAAAAAGATGGCACAATTTCTTTGCTTAATATTGTCCTGAGATCCCCTTTGGCCCATGTGTTGTCCGCTTGAGCTGGATTAGCCTTGAGTGATCAATGACAATTTTGTTTTGTTTCTCTTTGGGAACAAAAAACAGAAAAGAAAAGAAAAAAAAGCAGGAAATTCAGATTTCTTCTCTAGTCACATTAATACAAGACGATTTAGGTATTTGTGGTTTTTCTACTATGGAAGCTCCTTTCCCAAAGCAAGACTACTTGTCATTTCATCAAACTTTTCTTTTGTTTTATTTAATGGAGCTTGCAAAGTGGATGTCCTAACGTATTTTCAGCTAGAATAATGTCAACTTCGAAAAGGAGGAAAATGTGTACATGTTGCCAAGGTTCAAATTATTTTTCATTGTATTTCATGCACAATCTTTCATCTCTCCTCTATGTAATGCTATTGACTCAATACTCTAACCTCTAAAAATGAATGTTTCTTCTTACTGAAAATCTATTTATTTCCTTAAGTGAGTCTTGAGAGAGGGGAAAATGCTCTATGATGATGGAATTCAGCGAATACTAAACAAGCTGTTAGAGGGGGAAAAAACAAATATTTCACTGAAATTTATTAAAAATAGATAAGGTAGTTGCATTTATGAATTGAAAGTGTCGCGAGGGGAATTTTTTTCACTTTATGAAGCAAATTATGCTTAGTGTACTGTCTTTGGCAATTAGCTAAATGCATTTAAAAAAGATTATATTGAGAAAGGTTTTGCTGGTATGAGGCACCAATTAATTTACTAACATGTATTTTAAAAATAAAGATTATATAATGAGAAACGTTTACTGGTTTGAGGCATCTAAATACCTCATTGGTGGGTTTTTTCCAATTTTAATGTTGTTTCTAGGTCTTGTATGAATGTGATCAGCTATTAAAAATGGTCTGTACTCTGTATTCTGATAGTGTTCTTCAAGTATAAGGCATACAGTGACCAGTTTTATATTTATTTATTCAACTGAATTATACGAATTGCAAATAGCAATTATGAGTATAGGATTAATTGATAAAATAACCATCAAACCTAAACACCATCAAGCATAATGCAGCATAACTGAGTCAATTTGCAAACATAAATGTTCAGTTGTAGCCTTCAGTTATGTGACAAGGGGAGATATCCGAGATCTCTCCTTTGTGACTTGCAGATCACATTTTCAAAGCAACCACTTAGTTCAAGAGTCATTTTCACTTCAGATCACTTCCCAGGGCCCCTATCAGACAATTTAACAATTGGGACAATTAATCCCTTTTATCCATCAACTAATATTTATTTATTTGTCAAACATGTAAAAGATAACAGGTATACATAAATACATAAATATGAAGACAGGAGTGGAAGACTCTTCTTGTGAAATACCTCCGGACTGTCTCAATTATATTAATGTCTGATATACAGTGTGGATTCCATGCAGATGAGCTGTATTCGAGAATTGGTCAAGCAAAGGTTTTGTATGGCCTAGTTTACAGTACAATATTACTGGAGAAAAACTTCGCAATATTAGGTTTAGAACTCTTAATGCCTTTTTGGCAATGCTGTTACAGTGAACTCTGGCACTTACATTGTTTTTTATCTAAGACTATTATAGTCTTTGACTTATGATAGGAACCAAAATTTCCATTGTTAAACTATGTGTTCATAAAGCACAACTATATTGTTTGGTGATGGCAATCGCCACAGTCCCTGTTGCCATTGTTAACCCAATCTCATGATTGTTGGGTGAGGCAACTTCCTGCTGGCATCCCATAAATCCTTGGCCATCAGACATATAAGTGAGTGCTGCTGGAAGAGGAAGGAAGTGAGGAATTGTGCAAGGATGCTAGGGAAGTTTAGGGAGGAGGTGCAAGAAGCTGATGGGGTATGTGAAAGATGCAGCATGGGTTAAGGTGACTGCACACTGTACATAAGAGGCACAGTGCATGTCAAGGAAGTTGCCCTACAAGAGTGCAAGATTGTGTGAGAAGGTATATGGGAGTTGAATAGGCTGAGACAAGGCCATGAGACTCTGAAGGAGTGTGTGAGAAGCAGGTTAGGAATAGTGTGTGGGTATTATGTGGGTCAGGTAGTCCACAGGAGTGCATGAGTGGCCAATACAGCATAAGCACAGGGGCTGGGGAGGGTGAAAGACTTACCCTTCTAACTTGCAACCTTCCCTGCTTACTTGCAATTTTCTCTATTGACTTTCTGGGATAGTCAGCAGGCAAGGTTGTAACTGAAGATTATGTCATTGTGAAGTGCTGCATCCAGTAATAAGTGCAAACTGTTTGACAAGTGCCCAGATCATGATCACGTAACTGCATGGATGCTGGCATGGCCAGAATGCTAAGGTTGAACACCATTTGTTCAGTGCTGTCATGACTTCAAACAGTCTCTAACAAATGATTGACCATTGTAATGGGGGGGAAAACCTCCAGGCTTTCAAGACCATGTAGAAAGCCAAAAGAATTGGATAGGGCAATCTGAAAGAGGTAACTTATTTTGAAGGGTTGGCACTGAGAAAGAGAAGACAGGCTTCCTGAGTACTACTCATTAATAAACATAATCATACTCATTAATAAACATAATCGTATTTATTCTTTGTCTGTAATCATATACACGCTTCACTAAATAAGTAAATAAGTAAATGAATGAATGAATGAATAAATAAATAAATAAATAAATAAATAAATAAATGCTAGGTTGCTGTGATTCAAAGAAGGGATCTGAAGCATGCTTACCATGCTGGATCTTGTGGGAAGGAGAAAGAGATATCGAATCTTCTGCAGATAACCTGTTCCAGGAAAGGCTTTAAAAGTAGAATGAACACTTTGAATTCCACCCAGAATTCTATAAGGAGTCCTTGCTTGTTCACAAAATTGAGATATTAAATGGATGAATGAATGTTATGTGGTACATCCATAACTAACTACACCATCACATGCTGGACCAAATGTAGCTTCTTTGGGGCAGCCCCACGCAATGTACATTACAGGGATCCAAACAGCAAATGATTAACAAGATTCTAACCTATTTATCAGCTCCATCTATATTAATACCCTCCACACATTTGGTTTTGGTGGCTTTACAGGAAAAGAGGAAGAAGAATACTATCCAACCTGGATGGTATTCCAATGTAGGGCAACACATGAAAAAAAAAATCTTCTTATAACTTGTTTCATTGGAGGAGTCCTACTGTGATCCTTCCCAATGTTAGGATATTCATTCCTAAATTCCCCCAAAATCAATAACATTTTTTCTCCAGAAAACATAGATTACATATTAATTCAACCTTTATTTTTATTATTTTCCTCCAATGTTGTTGTTTAATAACAGTTTTATTAAAAGTTTTCATGTCAATAATAAAAGGCAAATCAAATTTTTAAAAAAAAGAGAAAATAGAATAGTAAAAGAAAGTTTTGTGGTTATCAGTAGGCTCCTGTCCTAATTATTTATGAAATGATAATGATTGTTTCTGTATGCATGTGGGGGACGAGGAAACCTTGCATCAATTCTGTATACCTGACTCTCTTCAATAATCGAGTATCTGTAGAGGGATGGTCCAAAAGACCTTTCTGTCCATCTGGAGAAATGAACCCAACTCTTCTGATCAAAGTATAGCATAGCACCTTGTTGTATTGGGTGGGTGG
>JANHFT010001454.1:207025-221336 GCA_032467955.1 Pseudoxenodon macrops
CCTTCCTTATTCTTATAACATATTTAATTTAAACTTAATTTTAAACCAATCATAAAATTTCCCCATATTTTGTAATGCAGTGAATTCTCTATCCCTTAATTTTAGTGTCAATCTATTCATTTCAGCGCACCCCTTTCTGAGGGCACATGAAGCATTGCCCTGTCAGCTCCAGTGCGCATGCACAAGCTGGCCATTTGATTTTCGGCCTTCACTTTCGGCCATTTTTTGTCCTCTGGAAGCTTCAGGAACTTTCAGGGAAGTTTCCGGAGGGCGAAAAACAGCCCAATTGGTGTGTGTGTGTGTGTGCATGCAGGGGGAATGCATGCATACATGCATGCGCAGTATAGTGTGAGTGTGTGTGTGTATTGTGTGTTGGTATGCGTGTGCGCACTAGCACACACTGACATTTTTGGCACGCAAGAAGAAAAAGGTTTGCCATCCCTGGCCTAGTCTAATGAAAAGAAGGACTACGGGAGACATCTTAGCAGTGTTCCAACATTTGAGGGGCTCCTACAAAGATGAGGGGTTCAAGCTATTTTCCAAAGCACCTAAACCTTTGTGCTGAAATGAGAGCGCATGTGTACGCATGTAGGAGCACCAGAAAGCAGAAGAGCAGTTCTCCACTGTGTAGATGCTGGAGTGCTGGAAACTGGAAGAGCAGCTCCCTGGCACGCATACACATGCCAGGAACCTGAATTTCCAGTTTCCGGCATGCGCATGTGCGCCGTTCACCTGGTCTTCCAGTTTCTGGCATGCATGTGCGCACAAAGAACAGCTGGCCAGTGCACCTGTGCGCACCGGAAACCAGAAGCTCACCTTCCAGGCGTGTGAATGCATGCCAAGGACCTGCTCTTCCAGTTTCTGGTGTTTATACGTGTTCAAAGACCAGCTGGCCATCGCACATGTGTGCACCAGAACCCAGAAGAGGAACGGGCGACAGCTGGCATCCCCGGAGAGATGGCTCTATGTGTCACTTCTGGCACAAGTGGCATAGGTTCACCATCACTGGTATAGGGTGTCCTGTTTGAGCCAGGGGCTGGATTAGAAGACCTCCAAGGTCCCTTCTCACTCTATTGTTCCAGGTTTTACGTTCTTTTAGTAAAAACGTCACTGCTTTGGGTTCCGTTCTGTTTCGCGGGTCCTTCCTCCTCACCCTCAAAGCAAAAGCATATTTATCAGTAACAGAGATGCAGTTGTTGTTTCCTTTTGAACAAAATCTTCGTTCCAGCCAAGATTCATTCCTCACTCCAGCCTTCCCCCCCTCCGCTCCTGCAAGACAATATTAAATATAGAAAAAAAGAAAGTACGGATAGAAGAGACCCAGGCCCGTTCCTCTGCAACCGTTATTCCCCTATGTCTATTTTTTACCACTTTGTGTCAAATGTTGCTCTTAATGATCCCACCAATGGGACTTTCAGAAACCATAATAGATCATACCGTTGTAGATGGTTTCTGCTGAAACTCAGCAGAATCGAGCTGAGTATCATCCTTTAAGGTTCACCGAAATGTTATCTTCGCCCAGCCAAGTTTTTTTTAGGTCCAAAACTGCATTACTGTTACTATTAGACTTCTCATCGTTCCTATCACCCATCTCCTCCCACTTACGACTGCAGGACTATAACTTGTTGCTTGTATCCTTATGACTTTTATTGATATTGTTTCCTGATTGCTTATTTGTATCCTATGACTACCATTATATGTTGTACCTTATGATTCTTGATGAATGTATCTTGTCTTTTTATGTACGCTGAGAGCACATGCACCAATGACAAATTCCTTGTGTGTCCAATCACACTTGTCCAATAAAGAATTCTATTCTATTCTATTCTATTCTATTCTGTATGAAACCATTGTGGTCTGTTCAATAAACAGCACATAAGCAATCCAAAGCTAAGTGAAATGTATGAACCTAATCTTAAAGTTAATAGACAATTGATATTTCCCCTCTGATAATGCATTATAGCATTTTGTTAGAGTGATTCCTCCCATTCCTTGACTAGAAACAAGCAACAGATGTTTTAGAGGGTCTCTTTTGGGAACTTTAACCTTCCCTCAAAGTTTCTCTTTGCACTATTTTACTTTTCACTGGATTTAAGAGACTCCGGAATCAAAGTGAATGTAAGATTTGGCAAGGCTTTTATATACATTAACTTTGTCACTGACTTGTGGAATTTAAGCTAGTCAAACAATCTCTGGAATGTAGGGAAATGTTCTATTTTTAGGTTGGAGGGTCTTTTTTCCTTTTGATGTTTATATTTTAGCTGTCTGAGTGGTAGAACTGTCTTCGTGTTAGTCATTTAATGGACTTTATTCCAATGCTTTTGCTGTATTTCAACAGTTTCAGTGCCAGGAACTAGTCCTAATGCTTTAGTTTAGCTTTTCACTTTCAAGTAGAATGCAGGAGTTAGTCGAGTGGAAGACAGATTATTTTGTTTGGTTTTGTTCTGTGCATCAATCCAAATATAGTCCAGAGGGATGCTGAGAAGAGATCAAAATTACCCACTTAACCTTTTGGCTGGCTCCCATCAGCTTTAGCTACTGCATACTTTTTAATTGGAGCCATTTTTATTCTGCTATTTACGGCCCATGAAAGGAACCCGGAATGATACAAAAAAAAGAAAGAAAAGGGAACAGATTCAGGGACAGAAAAGTTTACAGAGCTTCTTTGGAAGAAGATGAAACAAATGTCCCACATTTTCATTTCTTGACATAAAGTGCTAGACTGATCTTTCTCTACCCTTAATCCCCCCCCTCTGGAGCTTACCATTGGCTGATGTATGAGGCCAGAAGACCTTTCTTTCTCAGGACAATTGTGAATTGGAAATGACAAGAAAGGCTGGGACAAAGTTTCTTCAGCTTTTCCTTCTCTATCTAAATCAAGTTTGTCCAGGCCAAGAGCTTCTATATCAACCTTCCCCTCAGTTTGTGTTGAATGACAACTGTCCTTATTTATATCCATTGAGATCAGTTCTATATGGTTTTATAGAGTAGGTAGTAACTCTGCGATGATGGCATGGAGCCGGTTCTGTCGGTGGCTCCATGGGTGCTGCCATCTTGGATTTTGGTTCTAATTTTTGGTTCTGCGCATGCACAGAAGCTAGTTTTTGACTGCTGTGCATGTGCTTGCTCATGTGCTTTGTGCGCACGCTCGAGGAGCAAACCAGCAGTAAGAAGATTCAGAACCCTCCTCTGACTGAGGTTATAGGTCATGCTCCCTGGGGACAAGAATTGAACAGCAACTCCTTAGGATAAATTAAGAGGAAGTACTGGGAAATATTGTATTGCCTTTTCATTATAGATAATTTGAGACATCAAAACTGAAACTCATGGATTGAGTGTGGTATTGTTTTCTTTTTTCATTCTATTCTTTCACAGCTGTTCAAGGCACATATTCAGCATTCAGCCAGGCATTTGTAAATTCCCATTAATTCCTTTTCCCCAAGCTTTCTTCTCTGTTTGACTAACAAGGTTCTGCTTTTATAACTCTGATAGATCAGATGGAGGATTTCACTTCTGCAGTGAACCATGACATTGTGATTTTAAGGTACACCTTTGAAAAGAAGGATTGGAATAGCTTATTTTTTTTAATTGACTATCTCTGTTGATATTTGCTGCCTATGAGCCCCAAGGGCCATGCTTGCACAGACATACCAACATGTTCACACACTACTTTTTATGCATTCCAAATACTTCAGGTACTCCAGAATAATAACATTTCCTGATCTCTTCATGATTCAGCTGCTGTTGAATTTGGAGATAATTTATTTGCGGCTAACAAAACACAGATTCACAACAATCACAGGAGCATAATTTGACTTGAAATAAACCCATTAATTTATTGATACAGTTTTCCTAAAACATTTGTGTGTGTGTGTGTTTGAAAATCTATTAAGCAAACTTTGTATTTAGAAAATGTAGAGAATCAGCAACCTGCATGAACAGCAGTCTGAACAAACAACAAATAAGGGAAGTTTAAGAATATGCTTATGATTTTTTAAAATATAAAATTGCCTTAAATGCCTTTGAAATAAAATCAATATAATTTGAATTTCCAACTTTTACACTTCACCTCTCTTTATTGATATTTCTTTAAAAATATCTCCAGTAATATTGTACTACAAACTAGGGCATACAAAACCTTTGCTTGACCAATTCTCGAATACAGCTCATCTGCCTGGAATCTGCACTGTATATTGGATATTAATACAATTGAGAGAGTCAATTTATATATATAAATTGTGAATGTTCATTACATAAATAAAACACTACTGTCTGAAACCTTTTGCACAGCTCACTGACATTTTTCCTTACATTTTCTTAACCAACTCAATATTTACAATTATATATTCCTGTTTTAGCATTTTACTAGGCATGAGATTTTCATCTCATTGTTGGCCTTTATCAAATCCTTATCAAAGAAAATGTCAAGGATTTAGGCTGACTGTGAGTAAAATTCAGCAGAGTTTAAATGTGAATCAAAACATGGTTGAATTAGCTAGATGGATGATGACTTGAGAGAAGGCATTTGCACAGGTTGGTAGTTCTTTGTGAGCAACATTCTTTATCTAATCAATATATGAATGGCAAAACTTTCTTTAATTGAATGAGTTGAATACCTGAATAGGGTCTGAATATTCCTAGACATAATTTTCATTCCTAGCAGTGATTTGTATAACAAAATAGATGAGCCACAACATCCTTGAAAATTCTTGTAAAATATCAAAAATAACTGTACTTCAATTGCATAGCAACCTGGGAAATTATATCAATCAATTTAAAAAATGAGACAAAATAAAATTATCTGACCAGAATCAGCCAAACTTACTGTATATTAAAAAACCGTTTAGAGACTAGAGGCTTCTTTTTGAAATTGATGGACAAAGAGATGGGAAAAAGTCATGGAATTTTATTTTTGTACATGATAACTGCAGCAAGATTATTGTACGCGCAAAGATGAAAAGATTCAGCACTACCCCGAATTGAGAACTGGTTGGTGAAGATAATGGAACTTGCTGAGATGGTAACTAAACTGAATTCTTTGAAAAGTTAATATCTATATTTATTGCTTACTGGAAACACTTTATAGACTTATTGTATATAACAGAAATGATTTATGGTTTTGATAAGAAAGAAGAGAGTTGCGCTATAACCATAGAATAATGAGAAAATAATTGTACTTACGTGAGGAAGATTGAAAACGACTACTTTGTATCTTTTTTCTTTTCTATGTTTCTGTTTTCTTTTTTGTACTTTTAGCTTTATTTTTATTTTTTATTTTCTTAATTTATATTCTATATTCATTTGTATTAGAGGGGGAGAGGGAGGGAGGGAAAGGGAGGAAGGGAGAGAGGGAAAGATGGAGAGAGAGAGAGAAAACCAAGGACTTCACAGTTCAACCCTGAGCTACATATATGCTATAACAACATGCAGAGAGAGTAATTATACTAGATCTGCTTTAGGAAATGTTTAAGCAACTGGCCAGTAAATTTGTTGAATCACCTGATACTAAATTGAAAGTTTTTGAAGAAAAAAATGAATGAAAGAATTGTAAAAATGAAAGAAGAGGTTAAGAAAATGGAAAGCTCTATTAAAAAATGTGTTGATATGAATAACAAATTAATGACCAAATAATATAGGGGAGGCAGTTAGAAACAGAAGTTGTAGACAGAATTAGAAAAAAAACACCTAGATAATCTGGCTTTATTAGAATTGAGAGAATGGAAATTTGTCTGAGATTTAGAGTACCGTATTTTTCAGAGTATAAGATGCACCTTTTTTCCCCAAAAAAGAGAGTGAAAATTTGGGTGCGTCTTATACATCGAATATAGCACTGCCCACCCTTCTGCCTCGGTGTTTTTTACTTGTTCCAGGCTGCAGGGATTGCCACAGACACCTCAAAAACAGAGCTTTTGCAGGCTGAAAAGACAGCCTCTCCCAAACGGAGCTCTCCTCCCGTTTTTTGTTAACTTGTTTCTCAACAAATTAAGACTTTATAACTCTAATTCTCTATGTTAATGCTAAGATAAATACAAATACAAATAAAATGAATTAAATAAAGCCAAAAAATTGAGTTTGCAAATAAACAGGGGAAATTGCAGGCATATAAATTAGAAAAAGAAAGAAAGAAATTAAACTGAAATTAAAAAAGGAAGTTTCTGCATTAATGGACCATGTGGATATAAAAAGCAAAAGAGAAAATCAAAACAAAAAACTTTATAAAATAAGTAAGAACAATTTACACTTCATAGAAAGTACAAAGAATTGTTAATGGAGACCTAGCAAACCCTATAACATACAAAAAGGAACAAGACAAGAATGCTGACTGTCCCTTCACTTGTTTATTTTAGTACTTGATATACTGAATAGAGATATAAGATGAGACAATTGAGGAAGTAAAGATTAAAAAAGAAACTGAAAAGAAATTTCAATTAGTGTTAGTTCTGGAAGATCCTTTAAAGCAATTTAAATATTAATGGGCAGATTAAAGGAATTTGGTGTATTAGTAAATTAAATAAATATTAATAAATAAAAAAACAAAGAAGTTAACAAAAACATGAAAATAGAAGGTCAAATTGAATCTATGAATATAATAGTTTTTTAGATTGAGATGGTAAAATATCAGGGTATCGCTCTGACAAATATGATTGGTATGTTATTTCAAAATAACTATGTTAAGACATGGAATGAAGCTTAACAGACATGTTAAGAAGTGAGAAACTACATCTGTCCTTGCTGAAAAGAATTTATGTGCTAAAAATGGATGTCTTGCCTACAATGGTGTTTTTGTTTGAGACAATACCTGTCTTGACAATTGATGCACCGTTTAAACAGTGGCAGTAGGTTATATCTAAATTTGCGTGACAGAGGAAAAAATATCTGCAAGTTAAATATAAGTTGTTACAAGATGCAAAGGAAAGAGGAGGATTAGGCCTACCTAATAAAATATAAAATGATAGGCAAATCTATATAATTTTCTGTGTTACATTCTCTACTACTTTCTCTTGTGAGGCAGGAATATATTCAGTTGTACACTGTTCTTCAGCTACAAGAAGCCATTTCCCTACGGATGACAGGAATTGATCCTTGCCTTGACTGCAGTTTCTCCCTAAAATATCTCCCTTTTTCCAGTTCTCCCTACCCTAACTTGTGGGGCATGGCTACATGGGATAGGCTTCACTTAAGTGAATGATGACAACATCTTCAATGTGGCTTCTATCAATCTTTCACTCATCCTGTTCAGGATATCATTATAGTTTTGGAAGAGCTGCTGAGGAGAAGGACACAGAAATGCCACCTTTTACCAGCACTTTTCTGCCTGGACTTTTCCAACACCTTGTCAAAAAAGAAGTATGAAAGAAATTTGCTTTTAAAAGCTAAATTGATTAAATCTGAAGATTTAATTCTTGAATTTCAAAGTGAAATCTAACCATAGATCTTCCACTCAATCAATTTCATCATCCACAAGTCAACATAAAATGCATATAACTAATTAGAACTTGCTGTTGCATAGTCTTGATTGAGGAACCCAGGTTAAATCAAAATTCTCTTCTGCTTGGCTGGGGTTGAGAGGGGAGAACAGTAATGACTAGAAATAAGTTTTTTTTAAAACTAATTACATATTTGCATGATAAAATGGCACTGGAGTTTTGCCAGATTTATAGTTCTTTATTGCATTTTTTCAAAAATGAAAATCCTAACAGAACACATTTACTCAAGAAATTTGAAAAAGCTTCAAAAGATACTTGCTGATCTCTGGCCAATTTTTTCCACTTAAACATATCTAGTAAGCCTTGCACTTCCTCAGCAGTCAATTTGGTGTTTTAGAGAGGGGTGGGGGAACCAAGAGAGAAGATTGAAAATTACATATTTTTTTCCAAACAGATGATCTCATTCCCCAAATCTGGGTGGTTTGAAACATTGTTATCCAGTTTATTATACTGTCTAGTTATGATTCATATAGTCCTCTTTTAAATGTTTCTCTCTGTGTTAATAGCCCAAAAGCACTACCAAAGAAGATATTTTTGATGAATAATCTATATCTATAACCTGATTTTTCATTTTCAATTAATATGAGAAAAATAAATATCTTCTTTAGAACTAATGAAAAATATGGAAATACCTATGCATCAACTTTTTATCTAGATCATTTCCACCTTTTTATTTTCTTCTGTTTCTTCATTTTTAGATATCTTTTTTCACATTCATCTTTAACAACTTCTTTAAATTCATTCCATAAGATTACACAAGAATTCTGGATTTCAAAATGATTCCTGGTGTTCTCTTTGAAAATGGTGGGAATATGTACAAAAAAACATATTGTATAATCAAACTGGGTTTCTTTTTCTTTAACGTAACTTGGAACTTATACTCGAGCAGTTCATGATCTGTCCAAAGAATGAGTAAATAAAACTTTTGGATTAATTACAATATAGTCTTTTTTTTTCTTTAGAAGAAGAGCATTAATAACTTCATGCAAACATTCCAAATTAGATAGTATTGTGTTACTGATGGATTAATTGACTAGTTGATTTATGCCACTTTTGGGGCAGTTACAAAGTATTTTATAATCTTACAATCATAAATAAGAGTTTTGTTCACAAATTTATAATCTCATTTACAAGTTGTATAATAGAACAGACTTCTCTCAGGCTGAATGAAGAACTTTCAAGTGCTAATGTATGAAATATTTTTTCTTCTGCCTACTTGCAAACCACTCTAGCCTGAATTAGACTTCATAGAACTGGGTCAGTTTCGCTCAATGGAAGAGTAACTTTAGCTGAATCATCACTGAACTGAGTCTAAAAGGAATTAATCCATAATTTAGCTGTATTTTTTAAAAAAGAGGGAAAGAGAAACTGGAAGTTTCCTACTAATCTCTGTACTATAACTCTACTCTCTTAACTCTTTGAAAATTCTTTCTGGTTTCTTTCTCCATCCAAGTAATAAATTAAAATGATCTCTCAAGGTAATATTTGAAATGATGTTAAACTCTATAAAGGTGTTTTATTTTACCTCTGAAACTACTCTGAATGCAGGTGTTTATTACTTCCAGATATACTGCTGTTTCTACTCTGAAAATATTTAGGACAATTGATGAGTTCTTCGAAAGCTAATGATATAAAATGCCTTGCCTATATTTCTTTCATCCCTCCTTTGCATGCTCCATTAATTGCAGGTATAATAACACATAAATTTCCATCCCTATTTAATACTTCCAAGAATTCTCAAGTACCAGAAAGAGCATTATTACATATGTATTTCATTGGATACGTTAGTTTTACCCTAATCCATAAAACAATTAGGGCACAAGTGAGCAATATCTAGCCATTGACAGCTAAGTATTTTTGAATTGGCTAAATTACTTTGCTTTTCACGTTCAGCTTGTAGCAATGCCAAGGTTTTGTTCAAAACAACTCTGTTTTTCTGTTTAGGGGTGGAGTTTCTTCCGTTCAATTATGGGAGCTTCAGATGAGTCAGAATTCTACTTTGCTTCTTGGCAGTGAATCTCTGGCAGGAACTCTAAAAAAGTTTCTTTGGGAATACATGTAAGCATAAAAAGCACTTTTATTCATGAAGAATAAAACAGTAAATCAATTGCTCAGAAATAATCCACTTTCTTTGAAGGAAATAAAAGATTACATGAGTGGTAAACCATTCACGGAACTGTAGAGAATAAAAAGAGAAATAATATGTGGTTCAATTGAAGCTTGGTTCAAATCATGACCTCATCTCTGTTTGTCAATTGAGATTTATAAACCTCAATCACTGTGTATAATCGAAAACAATAAAATTGTAATAAAGTAATCCATTTTGATTAATTACTTTAAAACAAGCACTTGAAACTGGCATTTGTTTCTGTAAACAATGAGATCATTATCTTTTGAATGACACAGGCCATTCAAAATTAAAAATCTACAAGGCAGAATAAGAGTTGGGTATCACTATTGCGACAGAATGGTGCAGCTAAGTGCTGTCAGCCCTTCTGTCACATGTCATCTGTCATACCCATCTCAGATATATACTTGGAGATGATAAGATTAATAACAGAACAAAGTGAATCAACAATTACATACATAGAGGAATTTTCTCATGAGAGGGTCGAGCAAAAAAAAGCGGACATGGCCTATTAACATGGCTTGAAGTAAGTTGGAGTTTTGCAAAGGAAGATGTCTAAGCAAGCCAAACTGGATTCAGACAATGTTGAATATTGCTGGGTTTTTTTTTTAGTTCTGTACTAGGTCAAGACCAATAAAGAGTTCTAGAATGAATAGAAGATGATTAAAGATGGGAAATGTCAGGTTTCAAGGGATCATGCCTACATGAACACAGGGAGGGGAATCAGAAAAAAAGAACAACATACTGTCAACCACAAGAGATAACTGCACAAGTTTAAATTATGCATTGCCTTATTAGCAGAAACATTATATAGTAGATGGAGAATTAGTTAACCTGGAAATGATAGCAATAAATTAATTTACTGCTTTTTATTACATACCAGATTTTTTAATGACCAAAACTGTTCAGGGGAGGGGAGCTAAACATGGTTTATTTCTATGTATTAGCTATATTCTGCATTTATCCATTTTATCAAGACTTTTCTATTTGTGCTACCAATAAAGCCGAAAGATGAGTTCACAAAAATGTTTTGCATGTTAGTTGATCCTGAAATTCCATTTCCCTCAAAGCCACATGACAACTTCAGCTGTATGGATGCTGTATCCTCAGTTCCTAGGGTTCATCTGATAGCAATACTAATAGAAATGTAGTAACAGTCTGCAAACTCCACTGGGCTTGCTTCTATATTTTTGATGGCAAGGGTTAGTAAATAATATTAATTTCATTTATGCCACCTTAAAATCCTTAGATCAGCAGAAAAAATTGGGAAAGTCAGATAAAAATATCTGATGGTGGTAGATATGAGCCATTTTGAGTTGAGGAATTAATTGTTATGTAAGTCTAGCCCAGCAGTGTTACAAAAAAGGAATATCTAAAGAACAATTAATAAATAATAACCTGTTGTGTCATGACAGCAAAGCTTCTAACAGAGGAGGTTGGGTATCCAAGACATGTCTGGATGATAAATTATTGTTTGGTTCCATACTTTCAGAGAATTGGGATTCAGAGACATGTGGTCAAGCTCACAGGCTTGTGTGAGTGATGGAGATGAATTGACCATTCAGTGTAAATAAGCTAAACAGATCTCTGCTGAAGGCATGTCTTGGGCATGTTAAAATTACAAGAAGAAAGAATCTAAGTTTCCAGACAAAGAAACACAATTTGCTCTGGAAGGTCCACTTGTACTGAATGATTAAAAGTCACAATAGCCTAGTTCTGCTAAGTTATTATTGAAATTGATATATCTCTATATGTCTGCCTGCCTGCCTGCCTGCCTGCCTGCCTGCCTTCCTTCCTTCCTTCCTTCCTTCCTTCCTTCCTTCCTTCCTTCCTTCCTTCCTTCCTTCTCTCCTTCCTCCCTCAGTCTCCTTCCTTCCTCCCTCCCTCGTCCTCTGTCTTCCCTTCCCTACTCTTCTCTTCCCAGCAGTCAGGTAAGTGACTGCTGCTGGATGGGGGAGGGATTATGAGATTGGCTGGGAAACTGTCACAGAGCATTGAAAATGAAGCTCACATAAATGGCACATAAACCAGTAGCACTGAAGCCGCTGCATCCTTCCCAAATGTTATCCCTCAGAAGCCATGGGCCCCAAATTTGTGGTGCATTCTGTAAATTAGCCCATTTAAGCTGCTTGGCTCAAAAAGTAGTGCCCTGTGATGTACTGTTTCACCCAATTAGTTCACAACAACAAGAGTAGTATATACATTTCGAGCAGGATGAGGGAAATCTGCAGAGCGTCTAATACAGGAAATACAGCTTCCTTTTTGAAATGATGCCTCAGCAGTCCCCGATTTCTTAAAATGAAAGCGATAATAGGAGATAATGATAACCCAAGAACAGCAAAAGGAATATATAACCTGCCACTCAGTAATATTATTCCAGCAACACAGAATTTGTCATTTTGCAAAACCCATCATCGTTATTATTACCGCTTCCAGACGGATCCGGCTTCCTTTCGGGTTTTATGCTTTTCATGACACAAATGCTCTCCATGACGAGTTTGACGGGCCCCGGGGGATTCTGCATGGATTTGATGAGAGAAATATCCGCCGGGTTCAAGGTATCCAGAGCCGAAAGGGCAGCCTCAAGAGCTGGCATGGCCTCTGCCAGATCCCCCTCGCACTCTTCCTGCAATCACATACAAGAACCATCAGGCTCAGCCACCCTTTCACATGCCCACATTGTGCAGTCAACATGAGCAGAATAACAGAAGGGTTGGAAGGGACCTTGGAGGTCTTCTAGTCCAACCCCTTCTGCTCAAGCAGGAAACCAGATACCATTTCAGACAAATGGTTTTCCAGTCTCTTCTTTAAAAACCTCCAGTGTTGGAGAATTCACAACCTCTAGAAGCAAGCAGTTCCACTGATTAATGGTTCTCACTGTCAGGAAGTTTCTCCTTAGTTCTAAGTTGCTTCTCTCCTTGATAAATTTCCATCCATTGTTTCCTGTCCTGCCTTTCTGGTCAGGGGTGGGTTCCACTTACCTTCCCTACCAGTTCAGGTCGCGCCGGAAGTGCGTGTTTTGCCCCATCGCATCCGGGGGGGGGGGAACTCTCTGAGCATGCGCAGGGCGTTATATTTTAGGTTATTTCAACCCGGAGGAACAATTTCCTGACAGAGGACCAGTTCAGGGGCGTAGCCAGCCGGCCGTCACTGCCGGTTCGGCGAGTGGGGGCAAATTTCCGCTAACGGTTCTGTAGAACCGGTCCGAACTAGCAGAAATCCACCACTGCTTCTGGTACTTTGGAGAATAGAATAGAACCTTTCTTTGTGGCAGCCCTTCAAATATTGGAACACTGCTTATCCTGTCACCCTTGGTCCTTCTTTGCATTAAGCATTGCTTCATGGGAAGCCAGAATCTCCATTAGCAAAACATATATCAAAATATTGGATGTAAGATCGAGGTATAAATAAATAAGAGGTTAATTGTTAGTATTACGATGATGAGCATAATTATGCTTAACGTCACCATTGTTGTATTCTTACTAAAAGACGTGTTAAGAGGAAAAATGGATAGGCGTATAATGTTCAACTGTTTAACCTACTGTAATGTTAAGATGAGAGAATTAACATGAACGTGAATGATGCTGTCAGTGTTGAAGATATTTGGACCCAGACGACACAGTGTTTAAGGGAACATGATGGAATGTTTATGTTTTGAAAAATTAAAAAAAAACTTTATTGGATTTATAAATCTCCAGGTTGGTAACTTCGTAAACTCAACCGTCCAATTTTCTTAGGCAAATAGGTTGTCATGTCTTCCTTTGAAGAAAGCAAGGGAATAGTAGTATTAATTAGTGCCTACTACCCTACTTATAGCTTTTTAAGATCTACTATAGTCAATTAGGTGCTGCCACCTAGCTGTAGCGTGGTTTATAATCCAGAATTGACAGGTAATCCTACTTTACAGGCCACTCTCGTTCAGCGATCGTTCAAAGATACGACAACGGCGTCCCTAAAGCAGGCTTAAACAATCATTCCTCAAGGTTGTGGCCGTTGCAGGTTCCCTTGCAGTCATAATCGCAACTCAGGCATCCGGCACCTACGACTTAACAACCCTATGTGACTCGCTTAACGACTGCAATCCGGGCCACCACAACTGCCATCGTTAAATCAGCGCAGTCATGGTTGATTTACGACTGGGTCACTTAGCGATGGGGTTGCGGCTGGTAAGGGAGGACAATGTGTACCTGCATTATGGACAAGCCTAGTTAATTTACTCAATGAAGAATGATTGGAGAAGCCATGATTTATCTGTGGCATTGTGGGAAGAATGCTAGAGCGGTGCGGTGGCCTAGAGGTGGAGCTCTCGCCTCACAATCAGGAGGCTGTGAGTTCAATCCTAGGTAGAGGCAGATATTTCTCTTTCTGGGCACACTGTGAATATATCTGCTGAACAAAACTCCGCATTGGTGACAGGAAGGGCATCCGGCCATTAAAATCTGCCCATTAAAATACTCTGATAGCTCCATTCAGTTGCCCAGACTCTACCCCACAAGGAATTATGAGGTCGTTAAAAGATGATGACGACTATGATCCTAACTACTTTTAGAGTATACAAGGATTATATATGATGAAGCTTCCTTGCCTGTTATATGATATCTTTTCAATCTATTATCATATTTCATTACAACCGGCTTCTAAATCATGCTATCAATGGAATATTACCTTGGACACGTATTTGATGTATAAGCTCTTT
>JANHFT010001457.1:13608-25440 GCA_032467955.1 Pseudoxenodon macrops
GAAAAAAATGAGTGGGAGAGAAAAAGTAATGAGAGGGAGAAAGGGAGAAAAAGAGAGAGAAATGGGAAAATGATGGAGGGAGAGAATGAGACATGAGAGGGAAATAAATGAAAGAAGGGGAAAAGGAAGGAAGAAAGAAAAAGAAAGAAGAGGGAGAGGGGCAGGAAAAACATAAAAACATAAATGAGAAGGAAGGAAGGGGGAGAGAGAGAGACTCACAGAAAAAAATAGGTGCTGCAAAATCTAGGTAGGCGTGGCTGGGGGTGTCATGTGACTGGGTGGGTGTGGCTTTGAGTTGGCCACACCCGCCCATGTTTTGTGGCTCTGTTTTCTTTCTCTGTGGAAAATGGGTCCAAATGGCTCTGAGTGTTAAAGGTTACAGAGCCCTGCTTTAGACAGTTGTTTATTTCCCAAGAACTTTATACCTATCATAAAAGTAAGGAAATGAAAATTACTTTAATGAATGTTAATCAACAGCTTTGTGATTGTTTGTTGCAGTTTCTTCAGTGCCAACTGACATGAGAGATTTGCTTTTCAGTCTTTCTACCAAGGATTTTTTTTCCTTTATTCTTACTGACAATGATGCTTTATCTCTGGGAGTACAGAATAGATTAAGATATCTGTTGACTTGTATATCAGAATAGTATACATTTTGTCTGTAATAAAATAGTTTAGATTGGGAGATCAAACAGTGTAAACTGAACTACAACATTGGACTTTGTTTAGCCAAAATATATTATTTTTAGATTCAAAACTATTGCAACCATAATTTTCATTTTATTTGATTTCTTTGAGGTAAACAAGATGGGTATGGAGGGAATGGCACAGGAACACCCAAGCTCAAAGTAAGACATCCCCAAAAATTTGAGCTATGAAGAAAGATGAACAACTAATTTATCATTCCATCAGTAGAAGCCACATGGATCGCCTGCAGCCTCCCACACAGTTGGACTGCCCTTGGCATCCTCGCTCCTTATGGGAATTGTCACTTACTTCACCTTAATGTGTTCCTTGCACTTTAATCTAGAATCTAGGCTCTAGGATAAAGGTAATTAGAAGTTAAGTCTCTGTCACTTGGAATATTGACAGATTTCCAGATGCTACTTGGTGTATGTAATAAGTTTTTGTTATTCTAAAATGTGAACGCTTCCATATGTCTCAAAGTTCATTCAGTATCTGTACACATTCTAATTCATTGTATTTATAGTAACACTAGACAACTTGTAACCCCTTGGGTCATTGTTTTCTCATTCTGTGGCCTTTATTGTCATTCTGGAGATATCCGGCCCTCTCATTCTTGATTTCTTCATCTCCTTTGCTCTTTGTTTTTTGTCTCTGTTCCTGAAGATGTGCATTTTTTGACTCTTTTGTCTCTTCCCCTCTTCTCCTTCTGTGCCTTTTGTTATCATTCTCAAGACAGGCATGTCTCTCCCCCTCTGACTCTCCCTCCTTCTCTCATGTTATTTGTGATGACTATTTGATCCTGGAGACATATGGCCCTGATCTCATCCATTTTTGTAGGCTCCTTCACCTTACAGTTTCTCAGTGACATTTGATGTCATCTGTTGACCATGTTGTTCCCCCTCTCTTTCCACATGGCATAATGAAACTGACAATATTTAAAACAAAATGTTTTATTTTTTAACCACAATGCTATACGGGACCATCATCACCTCAGAAGAGTTGCAACTTTTTGCTGGCTTGCAAAAAGCTGGCAGAGAATTTTGGAAATATCAATCACCTGGCTGATTGTGGTAGTGCAGTAGTACAGCTGACTACAGCAGTGTGGCATAAAGTGACCATAACTTTGCCAAATTTCATTCCCATAAGAGTAATGGAGTCCAAATTTTGGATACATTCTTTAAATTAATCTGTTTGAGGTACATTGGTACAAAAATGGTTGCTCTTATGATGCACCATTTTCCCAGTTGAAGGTTGAAACAAACAGAAGAGCTTTTGGAATATATAGATAGAAATGAAAGTAAATTGCAGCTGTTGATATACAGTAGGCCTTGCACCCTGCACTATGTGAAACTAATTTGTGGCTATTCTCCATCAGCTTCGATGGAAGTGCAAGAAAGAAGATGAAACTAATGGAGGTTACTCAAAAGAAATTCTACTGCAAATTCTACAAAAGGTCCTGTTCTAAAATATCTTCTTACCATAATTGGTTTTGCTTAATATTATTCATATTGATAAGGAGCAATAAACAAGGCTCGTGGTATATTTGCTTCGGCTTGAATGAGCGATATGCGGGTGCATTCAGTTTAACCTATCATTTGAACTAAAAGTCCTGGTTTATTTTCTTCTACAGCTGAAGTCCATGATCTGGTCTTGTATTTTGAATGCTAGCTTTTTTGGTATCTTGATTAGGACAGCATTGAGCAATTTGGGGATTGTTTAACTATATACAGTAGTAGGAATAAACAAAAGCAGATAGACTAAATTCATTAGTGTATGTCTATTGTAGAAGTGTCACCAGAATGCCATGCTCTTATTCCATACAATTATGGCCCTTCTGTAAGAATAAGCAAATACTTTTTATATAAATATTTTCATAAACCAATGAGATCATGCCATGATCATTATAAATCTTTTCCAGACAAGTTAACAAGGGAAGGCATTGCTTAATATGTATTAATATCTAATGTCACTTTGGTTAGTACAAATTCACAATAGGCCTGCTTCATAGAATCCTTTGCTTAATGTAGCAATTCCTCTTTAACCAAATATTCTAACTATTGATACAGATTATTTTTTTCTTGTTTTCTCTTAAAACAAGATGCCTCTCTTAAAAGCATTAATAACATGCTCTCACATGTAGGCTTTATAACTGTCCCACACAATATGTAGAGTGGGTGAATCATGCTGAATTAAAAAAGAAGTTTAATTATCTAATACAACTCAAAAAACTATCCTCTTACAACAAAGAAAAACTAAAATATCACCTTCCTTGAACTGACTTAAGCTTTAAAATTGAAGGGTTAATATGACCAGATATAAGAAGAGAATGAATAGAAAAACCTAAAACAGTCCAACAATGAAGAGGAAATGAAAAATAATTTAGTCAAAGACACATTGATGTGTGTGTGTGTGAGAGAGAGAGAGAGAGAGAGAAATAAAACATGTAAATTGCTCAATATGATATGGACTGTTAGTGAAGCAGAATTATCAAACATTAAGGTAAATATTTAATGTACATAATATCTTGTTTTGCTACTATTAATACTTAAGGAACAATTGCTCAGACAACGTATGGTTCTTCCTGATAATATACAACTGTCCCTCTGCCCTAGTTAGAATGATCAGTAGGAGTTGCTGTCCACTCAGTTTTAAAAGGCCACTTATTGCCTATCCTTCCACTAGAGTAATTTGGCTGGTGCCTTTTTCTTAGCGTCTGTATCATTTCTGTACTATAATATTGCCTTTGTGAACCAGTGTCCCAGGGAATAAAATCTCTGAAAACTCAGCCTATATCTTATGTTATGTTTCTTCTTGATTCCAATAGTATGGTGAAATTCTTAATTTGCTGATCTCTAACAAGAAGGCTGGAAGTGCAGTTGTGGAATTTGCAACAGTGAAAGCTGCTGTAAGTTATTTTTGTTTGTATTTTAACTTGGAAATATGGAGGTGTACCACAGTGGCTGCACTAATGCAAGAGGTTCTGCAGACAATTATTGAAGAAGGTAGCAGTATAAAATAAGGATAGTTCTTGTTTAACAACCACTCATTCAGCAAACATCCAAAGTTACAGTGCACTAAATGAGACTTACGACTAGTACTCAAAGTTGCAGGTGTCGCAGTGACTCCATGGTCATGTGATTGTGATTTGGATGCTTGGTGACTAGCCTCCAATTACGATGGCTGCAGCGTCCCATAGTTTTCACCATTTGTGACGTTCATGAGCAAGGTCAGTGAGAAAGCTAGCATGAGGTTGCAAATGGTGATCATGTGACATCACATTTATCAGAAGAATATAACACCAAACTTTGAAGAAGGTTTTCAGAACTCGACTCACAAGGAAGGTGGTTAAAAGAACAAATCTCACAGCCCTTTTTCTCTCTCACACACCCATTTTTTGGTATGTTTATGTTAATTATCTGCTAGGATAATTAGCAAGAAGATAATTAATGTTTGCATTTACATTCAGGAAGATATTATAACAGTCAGGGCACTCAGGAATATACATTAAAAGGAATGCACTAGCACTGTTGTTTGTCTAGTGTGCTAGTGGCTATAAGCAAAAGTATTTTGTAAAACTGATTAGGGGGTCTCCTCCATGTCAGACAGCAGTGCAAGCTAGCTGGAGGGGTCTAATCAACTAATTAAGGTCACAGAGCTGAGTTTATTAATTTGTCTGTAGAGCAGTTTAGCTAAGCACTACACAGAGAAAAGCAGCTCTGGAGAAGATAGCTTGTTTAGGCAATCTCTGTTATGCCAGAGAGGAGAAGGAAAAAATGGGTCAAGCACAGGACAATGCATATTAACTGACTGTAAGGGTGAATGCTTGATGGAGAGAGAGATGCTGCAAAGGTTTGGTTGCAAAGTTTCCTCAGTGTTGTAACTACAAATGGTCACTGTCTGAGGTAGTTGCTAAATGAGGACTATGTGTCTTTAGTGAAGTTACTGCATGTAAAAACAAAATGTTTACAATAGTTGAGAAACCACCCTCAAGTACCTCTGTGAGTGAATGTCATTACAATTATTATTCTTTTTTAACTGTTTGTAAAATGCCCTCTTGTTTGATATAGGTATCTATTGATATTTATTGATACATATTGAGATCTACTGAAAGAATTACAATGTATCGTAAAATGATACATCCAACTGGATTATTGTCCTACTGTCAGTTGATATCCTATATCAGTGATGGTGAACCTATGGCATGCGTGCCACAGGTGGCACGCGGAGCCATTTCTGAGGGCACGCGAGGCGCTGCCCTATAAAAAAACAACCCAACGGGCATTCTGAAGCCCCCGGAGCTTTTAAAACGACCCAGCAGGCAAATTGAAGTCACTTCCGGTTTGCCTGTTGGGCGGGTTTTTACCCTCCGGAGGCTTCAGGGCGCTTTCTGAAGCCTCCGGAGGATAAAAAACGGCCCCACAAGCAAACCGGAAGTCCGTTCCCGAATTTCCGGTTTGCTCCTAGGGTCATTTTTCACATTAAGGAGGCTTCCCTGAAGCCTCCAAAGGGTGAAAAACAGCTTAATGGGCAAAAAGGAAGTCCCGTTGGGCTGTTTTTCACCCTCTGGAAGCTTCAGATAAGCCTCCTGAACCCTCTGGAGGGCAAAAAACAGCCCAATGGGGGGAGGCGTGTGCACATGTGCAGTGCAGTGTGTGTGTGGGGTTTTGTGTCCTGGTGTGCGCACCACCATTTTTGGCACGCAAGAAGAAAAAGGTTCACCATCATTGTTCTATGGCATCTCCATTTTTATATCTCCATGAGTCTATTAATGCTAGATTGTCTGTCATTCCAAAAAAGGTGTTAGACAATTTCTCCTATGAAGGTTTAACTCCTTTGGTGGACGTTCTAGCCAAAGCTGGTGTAATTGCTCCATTCTAGTTCCCCAACATAAACCAGTTTCCATACGAGAAAGGCAGCAACTGACCCATTAAATGATCAAAAATATGTTTCTATCATCATTTGGCCTGTACACGCCCACCACTATTGATTTTATCCCATTAGGTTCTATTTCCATGGCTATAAATCTGCCATGATGATCTGCTATAAGTAGCTTAGTTTAAATTGGGGTTTTATATATAAAACAACTCCATTAATCTTTTTTTACACCAGCTGATATAAATTCCTCTCCTAATCATTTGTTTATCAAATATTTCTTGTCTTCTTTCTTAATATGTGTTTTTTGAAGACAGACTATATCCAAATTAAGTTTCCTCAAATAGTAAAAAAAAAAAAATGCTTCAATGAAGCATCTTTATGCATCATAATGGATTCCTGGCCACTTCTTTCTTTCTTCTTCTCCCTGCCACATCTTTTTCAATGCCACTTTAGGGTCTTGCACAACCACTTTTTAAAAATCTTGGTCGGTCACTAACTTCTTTGCTATACCTATTTCTCCACATGGATCAGGGATTAACGTATATCTGAACAAAAAATCCTTAGCTTTCTCTATGGAATTCAGTTTAAATCTTTGCTCATGGTAAGTAAGTATTACTCCTTCCAATCTATCCCAATGAAATAAGATTTTTCTCTGCTTGAGGATATCAGTAACCCCCTTAATTGACAAGGAGCTCCTGGAAGAGAAAAGAAATCAAATGGGGTTAAACAGTATTTGAACTAACCACCTCTTCCCCTCCCTTTGGCTTCTGAGGAAACTGCTCATGAAACTGTTTGGCTAGTCTGTCACTTTTACATTCCAGATTTTTACCCATGTGGCTTCGTAGAGGGGGTATCCCTTCCATTGTACTAAGTATTGTAGCCTTCCCTTATATAACCTTGAATCTAAGATTTTCTTCACTTTGTAATGCATCTCCCTTTGCACTATGATTGGTTTGGGGGCTGGTCGGTCTAGTGGTCTCAGCTGGGAGGCTACCGCTGGCTTCAGCAAGCTGTTGTGAAAAACTGAATGCACTTTTCCTAGTAGGCAGGGAAGCTTCAGCTGTACTGTAACCGGATTAATTGTTTTCACTGGTCCTGTGAACTTTGGTCCCAATTTCTTGCAGGGGAGTTTCAGCCTTAAGTATTTCATTGAGAGGTACACCTTGCTCCCTACATGGAAAGACTTTTAGGGGCTCAATGCTTACCGACTTGTACTTTATGAGTTTTTGCCACTTCCTGAAGGGCCCATTTTATATTTTCCCAGGCTTTCTTTAGGGATTCCATCAATTCGGTTAGGGACATGGAAGAGGATGGCTCTCTAGGGAGTTCAGGCATGGGGAAAAATTCAATGCCACTGGTGACCTGGAAAAAAGTCAATCAGGTGCTACTATGCACCACGTTGTTCTTTACCATCTCAGCAAAAGGCAGTAATTCTGCCCACTTTGTCTGTTGATAGCATACATAGCACCTCAAATATTGCTCTACCATTGCATTTGTGCATTCCGCGGCCCCGTTAGTGCTTGGATGGAACACCGAACGGATTCCATGTGAGTACCAATAGACATTACAAATTCCCTCCAGAACCTAGCTGTGAACTGGACACACCCCATCAGAGGTAATTCTGTAGGGAACACCGTGCAGTCTATAGATGTGCTTTACAAATAGTTTAGCTAGCTTGTGGGTTGATGAAAGACCTGAGCAAGCTATAAAGTGGGCTTGTTGGGGGAACAGGTCAATTGGGTTCCAAATGACCGTATTCCCCACAATGTGAGGGAATTCTATGATGAAGTCCATAGTGATTTACTCCCATGGCTGGGATGTATCCACCACTTGTGGATAGGATACATCTGGTAGCTTCCTTGGGCTTTTCTTCATGGCTGTGCATGTGGCACAGCTTTTGACATAGTCTTCAAGGTCTTTTTTCATTTTTGGCCACCAAAATTGCCTTCTTGCCAGGTGTAGGGACTTTAAGTAGCCAAAGTGCCCAGTGGTGGGATCCTCCTGGTTTAACCAGCAGTTCGGTGATTAGGTTAACCTTCTAATTTGCGTGATTTCTTGTGTGTCTGATGCGCACTATGAGGATGTGCGCAGTTTGAAGAAATCTTCACTTCCTGGTTTCTTTGGAGGAGTAGCAGGGACATTATTTTACCAAGAGTATAAACTTTACATAATAAATCCACATTGGCACAGAAGAAGCAAAACCAGCTCTGAGCTTCCCACTCAAAAGCACACATAGTTCATTTCCCCTTTTCTTTATGGGCCACCCACAGTTCATTATGTCTACCAATTACAGCTGTTCATTTTGTTATAGGAATCGGCTGGCCATGCTGAGACATCTGCTTGGGGTGCCCTTGAGTGATGTCTAGCCTTAACTGTTCTTAAACTCCCTGGGATATTAAAAAAAGTCACTTATTGCCAAATGAATATACATCATAATCACGTTTCTGAGCAGGGCGTCTTACAGTTATGAGGTTCTATATTTTCTATCTAATTGCCACTGTGTCTTATGGAGGATTCTTTGAAATGATCTCATGATAATTAAATATAAAAAATAACTATTTTAATCTTTTTGTGTGTGTGTGCTTTCAGTTCAGTATTGAATCCTGGCAACTTGGCAAGATTTCAAAGTGGTTTATCACTGCTTCCTTCCTAGGGCTAATAGAGTGTGACTGGCCCAAGATCACCAGCTGGTTTGGTGTCTAAGATTGCTTTCTAGGCTGATGTTTTGACCACTACTCCAATGATTAAGCCTTGCTTGCCTCAGCTTAAACTGATAAAGGGAAAGTTTTTTGTCCATTGTATGGACTTATTTGTAGTCCAATTTTGTCAGTACAAAAATGGTTGATTAAAGTAGTGGCTTTGGAAAATACTGTTTCAACCCTGGCTGCTTTAAATAGGCAAATGGGTAGGAGGTTAGGACTCTTATCTGAAAAGGAAACAATTCAGCAAGAAAATGTCCCCGTTAGCAGTTCTGTGAAGCACAAAGTGATTCAAAGAGCAACTTGCATAGTTAATTTGATTTACCTTTTTAAAAAAAGTAATATATTTTCACAAACTAACGATAATCTTCCAACTGAATTATTTGGGGTTCAGCTTTTGTTGTTCTTTCCC
This sequence comes from Pseudoxenodon macrops, assembly GCA_032467955.1. Lineage (NCBI taxonomy): Eukaryota > Metazoa > Chordata > Lepidosauria > Squamata > Pseudoxenodontidae > Pseudoxenodon > Pseudoxenodon macrops. The sequence goes on from JANHFT010001457.1 coordinate 22,279, forward strand.
TCCACCCTTTTTTTTAAAGAGCAGTTAAAGCATTCAATCCAGGAGCAATTTTTCATGTCAAAATCTCTGTTAATTGACTTACTGAATATGGCTATGAGGCATAAGCCGATTTTACTTAATTGAGCCTAAGCATCCATTTTTAAAAATAAAAAGTAAATATCCCCTGTGACTGTTTAGCTACCAAATGGCATTATTGTTAATAATTTCATTGTGGCAGCTCTGCAATTAAAGAAGACACATCAGCCTTTCTTCATAAAAATGTAGGTATGTTTTAGACTTACTAAATTGCCACTGCCATTGCCTTCTGTAGCTTTTGAAATAATAATTTCCCATCTTTACATTTTTCCCCCTACCTGTTTCCTTTTCTAGCATTTTAAGTGGCCAAAGGCTTTACATAAAAATGATTCTTTTATAATATTATAATATAATACACAACACCTAATATTATATTAGGTCTTTCCTCATTCAAATAGATCAATATGAAATCTATATGAAAACTAACACTAGTTTTCAATTGCTTTTATGATCCACAGTCAAAATAGAAGTGTGTATGTATTTGTATGTGAGTGTGTGTGTATGTATATGTGTATGTACACACATGCACACACATACTATATATATTTATATAACATATAAAAATAAATGACATTTATTTATAACATAAATATATACATAACATTTTATGATCTATTCCTAGCTTGGTCTTTCCTGTACTTTGCTGTAGCTTCTTGGAAATAAGAGTGGGGAGGAATGAGCATGGGGCCACCTGTTTTATCTCAGATCCGACGAGTCAAGTATGCGGCACCTGAGAATGACTTCTTATTGCCTTCTTAGCTCGAAGTTCTCACAACAACTTCACAGGAGGGCATGGGGAAGCCACTGGAGGAAGGTGGGACACCCCTGCACTGGGGATATCAACAAATGCCACCAAGACTGTGGATGGAGCAGATGCCACCCCTGCCACCTCTCCTTGCAGAGACCCAGGTGGCATGAACTTCCCAAGGGCGAAGGGAGGAGGAGCCCCACAGCCCGGCATCAAATTTGACATAGAACTCCAGCACTTGGGGTTCTTCCTTACCATGTCCTTGCCTACATGCAGGAATATGGGCGAGACTTCCCTACTGAAGGGGCCAGATCAGGTTCATCACCCTGGCTCTGGAAGGGGAGACAGCCCGATGTATGGTGACCTTCCACAACATGAACACCCTGGAACTCCGAACTTTGACCATTTCATGACTAACCTGAGATGGAGATTTGAAGATCCTCTGGCTGATCACAAAGACAGAGATCACATCAAAACCGCGAGGAAGGGTTGCTGCCCAGTAGCCAAATACACTGAGAAATTCTGAGAGTTGGCTTGCTGCATGGACTGGCCGGAGAACATTCTAGTGACCTGCTTCAAAGATGACCTGTACCATGCCTACATTGCCCATGGAATACCGAATCGCCTTCATGACTGGTACATCTTTGCGGAGGAAGCCAAGATTGACCAGATGAGGAACCAGTACCAATCCAGACGAGCCTGGAAATGATCCCTGAAGGGAAGAGAGAGTCCACCAAGCCACAAACAGCCCTCCCATGCTTGACCGCCTGCTTCAAGTATGGCAAAAAGGGCCATCGAACTTGAAAGCTAGTTGCCCTATTTGTGCCTCTGCCAAAAGTCAACAAGGGAAGATGCCTGGCCTGCAACCTGTAGCACCCTTGAGAGAGATCTGCATGGATTTTATTGTAGAACTGCCTGAAAACACAGAAAATGCTGTCATTTGGGTGGTGATGGACTTGTTCTCGAAACAAGTCTCTTCATCCCATGCCAAAAGATCCCCATGGTCAATTCATTAGCCAAGATGTCTGCACGGTGCCCTATGCCAGATAATCTCTGACAATGGGGCCCAGTTCACCTCAAAGTTCTGGAGGGCATTTCCTGCCCTATTGGGGACTGACCAAGGTCTGAGTTCGAGTCATTATCCGCAAATGAATGGTAGATCAGAACAGACTCAGTTTTAGAACAATATCTTAGATGCTTTATAAACTACCAGCAGGATTACTGGACTGACTTCCTGTCATTTGCAGAGGTTGCTTACTGTAACACAGTCCAAATAAGCACTGGGTTTACCCCCTTTAGGGTAGCTACTGAATAGGACTTCAATCCAATGCCAGAGCTTCCAGCCAAGGAACCCACCATACCCTCCCTGAAAGGGTGGATAAACTAATTACAAAACACCTGGCCAGTTGTACACAAAGCCCTAGAAGAAGCTAGAGCAGTCTATAAAGCGCAGGCATTCCAGGTTGGAGACTGAGTATACCTTTCCACTGGGTTCCTTCAATCCCTATCTTCCAAAAACTAAGGCCTAAATATATTGGTCCTTTCCTCATTACTCACATTATAAATCCTTTTACCATAGAACTCCAATTGCTGAAAACTGTAAGACAAGTCCACCCAGTATTTCACTGCAGCTTCCTGAAACCTGAGATAATTTCACCCTTAAGACCTGTGGCTGCAGTAGCGCCACAGCCCATTATGGTTGAAGGAGAGCAGCATTTTGAAATCAAAGAAACCCTTGGCTTGTGAAAGCACCATCCCAATTCTGGGAAGATTTTTTATTGCTGGTAGGGTGATCAATCTTGAAAGCTCATCATGGCAATTTTCCTGCTCAACTTCTGGTTGGCAGAATTTAGCCAGAATTGTTCTGAGCCTTTTTCATGCTTTCCCCATTCATGGGCCAAGGTGACTTTGCAAAATTCTATTCTCCTGTTTTCTCAGTTTATTGGCTTTCCACCATACTACCCTCCAATTATTGTGTAGCCATCTGACGTCATATCTTCTTGTTATATAACTTTTGGAAGAAAAATAGTTATTCTCTCTTTCTCCATAGTGTAAAATGCACACTACTTTTGTAAAGAAAGGCTGTTGATATAAGCAGAAGGTACACTACAATCCAATAGTATATATTTAAAAAACCCAAGAAACATTCATGAAAATAGTGAAGAAAAAGAGAGGACTTTCCAGAAATATAGAGAATGGTTAGCGAACTCCTAATCAGAGAGAAAATCAGTAGCAAGATCCTTCCTTACAACTGTTGTGGCCCGCCAGCAGCCTGTGCAGCTGGTAGCTGATTCAGACAGCAAGGAGGCTGGTGTGGTGATTTGCCAGTGGTCTGTGCA